>ML776581.1:4607558-4623574 GCA_009831015.1 Picea engelmannii
TAACACCACCTTTTGACTTAGACAGCCAGGATTACCTGAGGACTATATACTTTATTTTCTAAGTCACAGTGAAACTATTAAGTGATACACTTAAACTTTAAAATTTATGAACTTTTATGAATGTTTAAATGTTATTGATGATGATGTATATGATGCGATCTACTACGTGCATGTAAATTTTATGAATTTTTAAATGTTATTGATGATGATGTATATGATGCGACACATTGTGAGAATGAAGAATTTTATGAATGTTTAAAATACTATTAGAATGATGTTGGATATGATGCAATCTATTTGGGTAAATGATAATCTTATGAATGGGTGTCAAAAATTGAATTATGGGATATTATGAGATCTATTTCTAAGTGGAAAACTTTGATGTTAATTTATCGGTACACGGATACCAAATTGAAATGATGATAGTATGCAATTACATGATGATAATGCATAGAAATGTATGAGTTTGTGTTATAGACTAATCTACAGGTTATGGGCTATGAAATAACCAAGGGATAATGATGATGAAAGTGGATATCAGGACCACTAACCGAGAAACATTATGGTATGAATATTGTATGTGAAATTTATATTGGTTTGGATACATTTCTATGATATGTAGACCAATGCATGATTTCAGGTGATGACACTGCCCAAAACCAAATAAACGATGACAAAACCTCCAACAGCATGGTGCCACTGTATATTCCATTGTAGGGTGTGGACCCTAGTATTGTTAGGAGGGGTGGAGGCATTTCCCACTGTGTATCCTCCATTGTAGGGTGTGGACCCTAGTTATTATTAGGAGGGGTGGAGGCATTTCCCACCATGTATCCTCTAAAACCTGAAGTCATGGGAGGATGATGTTAGTTCATGCTCCCCAAGACGTGTGATGATGACTGTCAGATGCCTGCTAGGGAAGTTTGGTTGAGATAGTGACACTTCCACTTACGGGTTCTATTTGGAGTTAGGTCAATATATTTGATGCTCCAAGATAGTCTAGCAGAGGATAGATAGGAATGGAGATGGAAGTAGGTTAGGGAGGAAGGATGAGTAGTAATAGTTGAGAAAGTATGGAGATCTGTCTTGTGGTGGAAGTTAATGTTTTCCCTTCAAAAAAAAAAAAAGAGAGAAATGTGTATATATGAATATTCATTATTTTAAAATAAAATTGTTCAACCGGATAATTGTAAATTAAGAATTTCTCAAACAATTGATTGGTTGTTGTCTTTTATAAAAAGACTAGTCTTGTTGACTGGATTGGATGCATACATAAATTACTAAAGGATGACAATTTTGATTATTAGTACATGCACGAGATTTGCATGTACTAGCTACACATGCATTTCTTGTACATATACACTAGTATGTATGAGTTTTCTTGAATTACTTACTAATAATGTCGGTTAATTGTTATGAATGTGTGAACCGTGTTTTTTTTCCTTGTACCATAAGATACCTTAACTTCAGGACGAAGTTTCCTGAAGGGTGGGTGTATGTAACGACCCTACTTAAATAGGTGTACATGATTATTAATTATAATTAATTTAATAATATAACTGTCCTAAAAGATTATCTAAACCATAATTATTTCTTAAAATAACATTAACTAATTAATTATTATTAATTAGTTATTCATGATTGTTAATGATTAATTTAAGTATTAATTAATTAATTAATTAATAAGGTAAATAAATAAAAGGAGGATAATAAATTATATTATTAAATTAATTTACGTACTCGATACGGGATAACATATTAACTACAAGGGATAAGATATTAAATAAAGGGGATAAGGGGCATTAATGGGAGAGGATAAGAAGGTAATAAATGAGTTAGGTAGGGAGTAAATGAGGCGAGGAAGTCAGTGAAAGGGGATAAGGAAGGGAATGAGGTGGACGAGAAGTTGGGGGGGGTGGATTTTGGGAGCTTTGGGTATTGCAGAGAGAAGTGAAATTTTGGGAGTGAGATTGTATCAGTGCACCGGGGTTTTGGGGGTTTTGGGCACGGGGGCCAGGATATCCGTTGATATCCTGGAGCTAGGAATTTACCTAGTTGTCAGGGAGGAACTAGGTTTTGGGCATTGTTTTGCAGAAGCGGTCAAGGAGGCAAGCGACGGACAAACGAAAGTTATTAGCATCAGGTTCAGGTATTTAAAATTTTGCAATTGTTTTAATCAGTTATTAAATTTATTATATGTTGTTAAATGTAAGTTAACAAAGTTATTATTATGAAGAATATTATTCTGTTATGAAGTTTAATAAATAAATTGATGTTTTTAATCTCTTCAGCCCCTACACATGATCAGCCTTCCAAAGCATAGAATCCTGCTAAAGACTCAGTGAATGGTAGCAAGGAAAATAAAATGCAGAACTCCTCACCAATAGCCAAAGGTCCTGTCCCATAAGTGAGGGAAAGTATGAATCCCCCCTCCTATTTTATCTTTGAGCATGAGATTCAAAATATTAAGATCCTTGTACCACTTTCAGATTTATTCAAGCACAAAGATTTCAAAAAATACCTCTCTAAATTGTTACAGTCTGAGCCTGCATCTCCACCCTCAGACTCAGTAAATCTTCAGTATGAAAAGACAGCAGTCATCTTAGGTCCCATGATAGAATATAGAGATGATTGATCCCCTCCCTTATATACATATCTGAACATACATGACAAGCTGCTATATAATTGTTTAATGGACTCAGGGGCTTCTCATAATGTCATGCCCAAATATGTCATGGATGAAATTGGATTAGAAATTACAAAGACTTACCATGACTTGTATTCTTTTGATTCTAGGAAATTGCAGTGCCTTGGGGTCATCAAAGATCTAGTCATGACCTTGTTTCAGTTTCCCATGAAAAGTGTGGTCATGGATATCATGGTGGCTGATGTTCTCCCCAAGTTTGGCATGTTGTTGTCAAGATATTGTATAAAGAGACTTGGTGTAACATTGCATATGGATCTCACATATGCTACCATTACTGTGTTCGGAGGGGAGCATAGAAGACTGTATATAGAAGCTCAATTAGCCTACATTATCAGTGATGAATCTGACCCCACCAACCATCCTATTTTTTCCCTTGATACATATTTAGGATCCATCTTGTTGTTGCTCACTGATGCCCCTGAACCCCCTCTTGAAATTAGAAATCAGTCCCTTACTCTCTGTGAATATTCTCCTCCAATTACCTCTATTTGGAAAATGTTCTTTGATGGATCCTCTTCTAGAGAAGGTGTTTGTGCTGGAATGGTTTTTGTTTTTCCTGTTCAAGAAATTATATCTATGTCCTACAAGTTAGAATTTGAAACTACCAACAATGTGGCAGAATATGAAGCTCTTGTTTTGGGTTTGAGAGATGCAAAAGACATGGGGATTAACGAGATATCAGTGTTTTGGGATGCCGAGTTAATATTCCATATGATAAAAAATATTTATCAAACCAAGCACCCTCAACTTAGAATTTACAGAAATGAAGTCTAGAATCTTGTTGACATCCTTTTCTTAGCTTTCAACATTTCATTTATTTAAAGAGAAGAGAATGTCATGGTTGATTCTCTGGCTGTCTCAGCAAGTAATTTCAGAGTCCCCTTGCCACCTAAGCTCATGTATGATGTAGAAGTGAAATTCATACCCTCTATACCTGACAATGTTAAACATTGGAAAGTGTTTGAGGATGATTATGAGATAAAAAGGGTCCTGGAGACTGTTGAGGAATTTTCTACATTGCACATTGATCAAGATCCTGATTCTGAAATAAATCCTCATGATGATGTTTTTATGAACAAAATTGCTAATCATCATATTGTCTAGATGCCTAGAAATCACATCCCAAAGGGGCTAGTTACTTTGGAAAGACTATTTGACAGAAATGATGTGGCAGTAAAGGGTAAAATTTCAAATGATGATTTTGACGTAGCTGAGTGCAATATTGGCACAGAGGAGGATAAAAAATCTATCAAGTTGTCAAGCAGCTTGACAAGGGAGCAAAGGGATGAGTACAATGAGATATTAAGAGAATTCGTTGATGTTTTTTCTTGGAACTATGAAGACCTCAGAAGATATGACACAAGTGTCATTGAGCATAAGATCCCATTGAAAGAGGAGGCCAAACCATTTAGGAAGAAATTAAGACAAATAAATCCTATGTTGTTGTCTATTATGGAAAGGGAGGTAAAGAAGTTATTGAATGCCCAAATCATTGTCCCTTTGAGATATTTTGATTGGGTGGCCAACTTGGTCCCTATAAGGAGGAAGAATGGAGAAACCAGACTCTGTGTTGATTTCAGGAACCTGAATAGAATCTCTAAGAAGGAAAATTACCCTTTTCCAAAGATGGAACACATATTGCAGAGGGTGACAGGTGCATCTAGGATTTCCATGATTGATGGATTTTATGGATACAATAAGATCTATGTCCTGCCTAAAGATAGAGAAAATATAACCTTCACCACTCCTTGGGGCACATTCATGTATGAAAAAATGACCTTTGGATTGATGAACGCAAGTGCAACCTTTCGACAAGCTATGGACATCGCCTTCATTGGAGAAAGGGATAAATTTGTAGTCATCTGCTTAGATGACATTACAGTTTTTTCCAGGTCTGATAAAGAACACTGTCAACATCTGAGAAAGGTCTTCTTAAAAGGTAGAAAATTTGGTCTCTCCCTCAATCCCCAAAAGTATCTATTTTCTATGCAGGAGGGAAAACTGTTGGGGCACATAGTATCAACAGATGTGGTCCAGATTGATTCAATCAGGGTAGAAGCTATTCAAAACTTGTCACTTCCTAGAACCAAGAAGGAAGTCTAGTCTTTCTTGGGCAAAATTAATTTCTTAAGAAGGTTTGTTTCAAATTTTGTTGAATTAGTAAAGCATATCAAAACCATGCTCAGGAAGGGAAATGAAGTAAAATGGATTGTTGAGTCCAGAGATTCCTTCAACCAAATCAAGAAGGCATTGACTAGGGCACCTATGCTAATTAGTCCTGATTATTCCAAGGATTTTCTAATTTTTTCCTTTGCTTCTCTTGATATAGTGGCAGCTATTTTATTACAGAAGAATATTGGAGGGTTGGATCGTCCTATTTCCTTTTTCAGCAGAGCACTAAGGGACACTGAGATCAAATATGACATCATGGAGAAGAAATCCTATGATTTGTCATGGATGTCAAGGCTTTTAGAGTCTATGTTCTTCATTCAAAGGTCATTTCATATGTTCCTTCAACTTCTGTGAAGGACATTCTCATTCATCCTGACATAGACGGAAGAAGGAGCAAGTAGATTGCCAAAATACTTGAATTTGATATGGAAATAAATCCCACCAAACTGGTTAAAGGCCAAGGTTTATCCAAGTTATTGGCTGAGTCTAATTACAGAGCTTTGGGGGTTAACTCCATCAACAATTTCTCAGAAAATCAGCAAGCTGAGTTGTCTCATACATACCCACAAATTATCCCTCCATTGGTAGAGTGCATCTAGTACAAAGACATCATATTGTTTCTACAGCAGTTAAGGCCCCCTGATGGTATGGGGATAAGTAAGGAAAGATCTCTAAAATTCAAAGTGATTAGATATTTCCTTATTGATCAGTCCTTGTATTGGAAGGACCCTCTGGGAGTGATTTTGAGATGTTTAGACTCACTAGAAGCCCAAAATATTATGTTTGATTTTCATGACAATCTATGTGGGGGGCATCATTTATGGGGAACTACAGCCTATAAAATTCTCAGGGATGGATATTTCTTGCCTACGCGATTCACTGATGTTTATACAAAAACCAGGGCTTGTGTTAAATGTCAAAATTCTCTGGAAAACAATAGCTCAAGTCCTTACCATTGAAGCCTGTGGTAGCTTCAGGACCCTTTCAGAAATGGGGCCTAGATTTTATCGGGGAAATTCATCATGCTTCAAGTGGTCAACACAAGTGGATCTTTATTGCCACTGATTAATTTAACAAATGGATAGAATATATCCCCACAAGGACTGCTTCTCACAAAGTAATCATTGGTTTCCTTGAAGATATCATGGAAAGGTTTGGTTTTCTGAGCAGAATCATCACTGGCAATGTTGCATCCTTCAAGGCCAAGTCGTTGATCAAGTTTTGTGAGTAGTTCATAATTGCATTGATTCAGTCTACCCCCTATTACCCCCAAGGGAATGGATTGGCAGAATCCTTTAACAAGAGCATTATAAATATTATCAAAATACTTCTAGAGGAAAACAAGAAAGCATGGGATTCAAAGCTCAAATTTTCTCTGTGGGTTGATAGAGTGACAACAAAGAGGTCTCTTGGTGTCTCTCCTTTTCAACTTGTGTATGGGATTGTTGGCATAGGGTTAGACCCAAGGTTCAGCTCCAAGAGCGCACCAACAAGCCCTAGCTACTGGCCCTTTCGGCAACACCTGCGAAGCATATGCAGTCTCATCTGAGGTAGCTATGAGGGGGTTGCAGGACAGAGATGTTTACAACCAGGGGAATCTCAAGTGGTTCTTATTACAATAGCAACATAACATGCATCTATCATTCAACTAGCTAGATCTATCCTTCACAGCTATAGATATGATCTAATACAATAATGTGGATAATAATATGACAACACCAGAGCTCAAAGCATCAATCACACACAAAAAAACATATGTACGTGGTTCACCCTCTCTCTAGGGCTGCATCCACAGAATTGTGCTTATGATATATTAAGATAAAGCTTACAATTTTGATATGTGTTCTTGGCCAGTAGATCCTCTCTCTCCGTCTCTCTTTATCTCTCCCTTCTTGTGCTACCAGCTCCCGGACTTGATCTTCATACCTAGCTGAAGATCTTACAATACCAGAAGGCTCTCTCTCTCTCATCACTTCTCTCACCGATATTACAAAATTCTCCCAACGAACAATAATCGATAACAAGGCTCAACCACACTACCCTACCAACCTAGGTCCTCTTGACCTCTATTTATACATTACAATCCCTCAACGACAACCTCAGGTCGAAACCTAGGTGTCAAAACCCTAATTACCAAAACCTAGGTGTCTACAACCCTTGGTCAACTTGACCCATTCTTTCTGGTCTTTGCCAGCATGTCTTTCCTTCTTCATCTCGCGGTGCTCCAAGGCATCTAATGCTGTCTTTTCCACTTCTTGATTCATCCTCGATCCATCTTCCTTGTTGATATGGCATCCTCTATCTCCTCATCCAACGGCTTTCTTTTCTGCACTTTGATCCATCTTTTCTATTCTTTTGCTCACTTCGCCTAGTGACAGTTACTATGTCTCCCACAAAGCTCAATTTTTACATTTTCTTCCTCGTTCTTCACTTCCTTCCATAACCAAGGGACAATAGGCCTACAAAAATTACCTTTGACTCATCTTGAGGCACTTGAGATCCGATCCTCTTGTTTAATTTCGACTTTTGACTACACAGTGCAACCCTTGATTTATTCTGTATGCCTCCTTTCCATCCTTGTGCAGACTGTCTTTTCTGTGTCTGGTACCTAGTTTCAACTACACCTGGTACCGGGAACCTTGTCTTATTGATTATACTGAGAGCTCCGAGGCAACTGGTTGTCATAGTACAACTTCAACTGAATCCCATTCACCAAGCCTTCCTTCCAGTCTCCTTCCAATGTCTTTAGCTGTGCAACTCCTCCTTCTGTAACATAGGCAATCTCATATGGTCTGAGCCAATGCATTCTAAACTTCCCTGGGTGTTTGATAAACTTACTGTCATATGCCAGTACTAAATCACCTTGCCTAAATATATTCTTCTTGATGTGTCTGTCATGATAAGCCTTTTCTCGTTCCTTCTGAATTTGTTGATGGAAGTCTGCAATGAATCTGTCTTCTTCTAGTTCAACCAACTATGCTAGCCTCTCATGAATAGCATCAGTATCATCCATGTCTGTAAATGTAGCAATTCATAAGCTTGGTACCAAGTAATCCATTGGGACAATATATTCAATACCATAAACCAACTTGAAAGGGTTCTGCATTGGCAATTTCTTGCAAGTGGTTCTATAAGCCTAGAGAACTGCTGGTACTCTTAAATCCCAGTCATCCTTGTTCACACTGCAAATCTTTGTCAATGTTGTCTCGAAGATCTTGTTGAATGCTTCAATAGTTCCATTTTCTTGTGGATGATGAGGTGTACTCTTCTGATGGTGGACTACAAATTCTTCATTCAAGGCTTCAACTGTCTTATTGATAAAGTGTGTACCTCGATCACTCATAAGGACCTTAGGGCATCCAAACCTAGTTATTATGTCATCAAATATAAAACACACAATTGTAGCTGCACTACAGTCCTTGATTTCTCTTGCTTCGGCCCATCTAGTCAAGTATTCTGCCGCAGTGATAATATACCTTTCTCCTGTGCGCTTTCCTGGTGGGTTTATAGGTCCCACAAAGTCAATGGACCATTTTTCAAATTCTTGTAGGGTCATCTGTGGTGCTAATGGCATCTCATCTCTTCGGGATGGTTTTCCAACTCACTGGCATACATCGCATGCTCTTGTATTTTCTTTAGCATCTCTGTGTAATGTAGGCCACCAAAGGCCAGCTCGCAGAACCTTCTTCGCAGATTCTTTTCCTACATAATGTCCTCCTGCAATGCCTTCATGAGCTTCTTTGAGAATCATAGGGTGTTCTGCCTCCATCACACATATTCTTAGGATCTCATCAGGTCCCATTTTATATAGCTGACTAGCTATCAGTGAAAAATTTATAGCGTGCACCACTAGTTGTTTCTTCTATGGAATTGTGTACTCGGCTGGAGCCATTCCTATTGACAGGAACTAGACTATGTCTGTGAAGTGGTCATCAATATTTCTAATGCCTAGAAGTTGTGCATCCATTAGTGTATCCTCTAGACTAGTAGGTTCTTCGCCATGCTCCAACCTCGACAAGTGGTCTAGGCCCTTATTCATTCTTCCTGGCTTAACTATGATCTTAAAATCATATTCTTGAAACAGAAGAAGCCATCTGCATATTCTCCCCCCGAACACTGGATTTTTTACTAAGTGCTTCAACATGGAGTGATCAGTAAACATTTTAAAGTGTCCTCCCAACAAGTAGTGGAAAAATTTCTGCAATGCATACACCATGGCTAGTCCCTCTCTCTCTGTAGTAGTGTAATTGATTTCAGTTGTAGATAGCTTTCTGTTGGAAAATGATAATGGATGATCAATGCCCCCTTCTCCAGGTTGTTCTAGTATTTCTCCTAATGTAATAGAAGATGCATAAACATGCACATGAAATTCCTTGCTCCAATTAGGAAAGACTAGAATAGGTGCAATGACCATCTTTTGTTTTAGTGTGTCGAAGCTCTATTGGCATTCATCTGTCCAAACAAACTGACTGTCTTTCTTTAATAACTTCTCCATTTGCACAGTAGTATGAGAATATCCTTTGTTAAATTTCCTGTAATAGCCAGTATGTCCTAGCGTAGTGCACAGTTGTTTGACTGATGTAGGTTGTGGTAAATCAACTATAATTGCAATTTTGGATGGATCCACCAAAAATCCTTGCTTGCATACAATATGACCTAATAATAATCCAAATGGTGAGAAGAATATGCACTTCTTCAAATTCAAAGCAATTTGACACTGCCTGAATTTATCCAGCATTAGCCTTAGACATTCAATATGATTTTTCAACAAACTAAAAACAGTCCAGTCATCAAAGTATGCCTCTAAAAACTTATCCAAAAATTATTTGAATGCTTCAACCACCACCCTGGAAAAGAGGATTGGGGCATTCTTCAGTCCAAATGGCATTATTGTATATTGGTAGGATCCCCACTCTGTGGCAAACGTAGTCTTATGATGGTCCTCCTTAGCGATGTGTATCTGATGGTATCTTGAAAACCCATCTGTAAAAGAATATACTTCTTGGCCTCCCACGTTATCCAACACTTCATCTGTGAAAGGTGTAGGGAAAGGATCATGTAGAAAAGAATCATTCAACTTCCCGAGATCTACATAAATCCTAATCTCACTTGTCTTCTTATCTTGCATTACCATGGGTCTAATCCACTCCAACTCTTCGACAGGTTCAATAATCCATGCTTCGATCATTCTGTCAAGCTCAATATTCACTTTTTCCTTATATTTCAGGTTCAATATGTAGGGTCTTTTCTTGACTGGATTCGCATATAGTTTCAAAGGTATTCTCATTTCTCCCATAGGTCCTTTGATTCCCTTCATATCAGTGAACTTGGTCAAGAACAAGTCTTGATACTCGTGGAATAATTCTGTGATTTTTTCAATGGTAGCAACGTCCCAGTAATATTCGACATTGGCAAGCTCTGGTGTCTCCTCTGTCACGATATTCACTTTATTTATCTTTATTGTCTATCCAATGAATGGAAGTTCAACTCCCGGTCCTTCCACATTTCTCTAACCTTCTGTTTCTGTGATATTCACCTTCCTTGGATCATCGTCTTCATCGACATTAATGTTGTAGCAGTTCTGCAGTTTCTAGAGGGGTGAAGTCCATTCATCCTTTTCGTGCTCCAAATGGAGGCCAGATGCCTCCTTAAATACTTTATGTCTCACCATATGTAGTTCTTGATCTACAAAAGGAAATTCACTATCAAACAAAAAGGTGGTTATAAAATTATGGATCATACCTTCCCATTCTGAAGTGATAAGGCACAACTCTACTTGAAGGTACCAATTAATTGGTGTGGTATCCAGTGTATTGACAAATATGTGTACCCATTGTTCTATAGGAATTTCACTCCAGGCCTCTTCACATCTTTGTACATGGTCCTTTGGGCAGCTTCGACCTGTGTACCATGCTTCACAACTTCCTACTTGTGATGAAAACCACGCTATCATCAAAGTTCGTTATTTTGTCCAGTCTATAATATTACTTTTATGTGTCCCCCACCATCTTACTATCATGGATTTCATGGCCTCATCCATTGCCAACAACCTCTTTTGTGTTGGTACAATTGTCTCAAATTATGATAAGACATTTTCTAAGGGGTTCATCCCATCAAATGTGGGTAGATTACTCACTATTGTGCCAATCCAGTGAACTTCTCTGGTTAGCCTAGCACATCTTCTTGTAGATACTTCATACATATGGTTCTGCCATTTCTCCAGTGCTTCTTCTAAGTCAGTTGAACATGTGTTGTCACTTCACCAGCTTAGATTACCATCAGTTGTAGGGTTGATATAATCCTGTTGTCTGGCTATTAATTTGTAGATGTTTTCCAGTCCAAATGCATGGTCCTGTTCTTTGATAGGTTATGGGTATCATGGACCCTCATCTGGATCTAAAGGTGCAACGACCCTAAGGCAAGATTTCTCAAATTTCATGTGTCTTTTCTTTAGATAAAAAACAGTGGAATTGTCGAAGGCCCAATCAATTCCTAACAATGCAGGGTAAGGGAAACTACCATCAACAATTTCAATTACCTCAAAATATGTAAAGGTTCTTACTCCATTGATGTCCACTGGGACATGCTCTAATCATCCAAATGGGTTGACAACTTGTTGATTAGCCATGTGAAGCCTGATAGGGGAATATATCAGCTTGGGTTTTACTATCAGTGCCCAAGTCTGCTCTGTCATGACATTGACCTCTGACCCTAAGTCGAGGACCACATAATCTATCTCATACTCTCCTATATGAGCATTCACGTGTAATTATTTATTTGTCCTTCTCCTTTTTCCAATTTGGTGCACTGCTCTATTCAGTAAGGGGTCTATGTTTCCTATTTCATATTGCTTGATTAAATCTTTTAATTATTTTATAGCACCTTTATCTTGATCAACTTAACACAAGTGTATAAGAATTCCATGAGTTTGCTTACCTCTTTCCCTTCTGTTGGTGATGCAGATGGATCAAATGCCTAAGGCATGCCATATTATTTGATTTTTGGTTGTCTCTTTGATGAAGATCCTTGATCTCCTTTTAACTCTTTTATTTCCTCCTTGAATATCTGTCTTTCTTTCTTAGCATCGAATGTGGGGGTATTTTTTGTAGATTTCCTGAATCCATGGTCGTTTTCAGTATTTCGTTGGGCTGCTTTGTATTCTCCTATAGCAGCGCCTCCTTGAGTGATAACATTGACTCTAGGTTCTTCTCCATGAGGTTCAACATATATCAGTTGTACTTGTGGGTTCTGCTGGGGTCCTCATATTTCCCGAAGTTTAGCCAGCAACACGTGGCATTCCTCTATGACATGCTCGAACAAGTTACAGTAATTATAGGTTGTGCATGGATTTTGACAATCCCTTGCTAAATGTCCTGGCTGTGGGAAGTTGTAATAGATTATTTGTCCTCTGCCTTGGCCCATACCTCCTCCTCATCCTCGTCCTTTGTAGCCACCACGAGGAGTGAAATTTCCTCTCCTCGGAGAGTTATACTGCAGAGTGTTTCCCTCTTGTTTTACTTCGCCTTGAATTTTGTATATGTCTCTTGACCTTTCATGCATGATATCATAAGCTCTACAATCTCGATCATCATGCCCCAGGGATTTACAGAATGTACAATACAAGTTTGTAGGCATTTGGACATACTTTTGCATGTAGTAGCACTCACCTAGGTGATGCCTATTTCTGCATACATCACACCAGGGTAGGTTAGCTTGCTTTAAGGGGATCAATGCCCCTGACGCCAAGTACTCATGAAAAAAGGGAAAGTGTTCCTTATCATGGCCTTCAGATATGCATCTTACACACCAGATATCTTCCCTTTTGTCTTTTCCCTTATATTTCTTCATATCCTCAACCTGTAAATACAAACTGGTTAGTTGGCTCATGATCTGACTAATGCCTGAGCTAGATTCTCCCATCGGTATTGATTCAAGCTTCATGGCGATATCCAAATCTTCTACCTGAGATGAAATATTCTGCTGCATCAGAGGGATTCTTATGTGTGGTAACAATGTAGTGATGAACCATTCTTTGTTCTATTCGTCTGAGATCTGGAAAGTTAATTGGCCTGTTAGGGTGTTGAATCTTTGGTCGAACTCCCAAACAGGTTCTACTACTTTTTGTTTAATATCTTTTAGTTTCGTAATACATTGTGACTCTGACTTAGGTTTCTTAAACTCTGCAATCGGGTCATTCTTGATCTCATTCATGGGCTTAGGTTGTGCCAGTCCTTGGGAAAGTTTCATGTACCATCTCAATGCATGGTCCCTTAGCGTAGTGTTGAATTGGGTTCTCTTGATGGCTTCATCGGTGATACTTTTAATATTCCATATGGCCTCACACAGAAACCAATGTTGATCTAGATCTTCAGATCCATCTCCTCTAAAGATAGGGAGTCTCATTTCATCTTCCATAAAGTTGACTAGAGTTCTTATCTGAGTAGATGTTGAGCTACTAGTAACAGTACTTTGAAGACTCTGGTGGTTCTGACTATTCTGACTGCTAAGTATTGTTGGGACAATAGGAGGATTAACGTTACTTACTCCAGTAGTTCGTGCAATTCCTGAGGTTTCTGGCTCACTTTGGCATAGTTCTTCAACTTCTCCTTCTTTTGTTATGGTGGCTCTTCGTTAGTTATATCTACCTCTTCTCCACTATATAAACCTTCTTCTACATAGTTTTTCTTAAACAAGTTCTCAAGGTGAACTCCTCAGAATACTTTCCTACTGCTTGTATGTCCTAATTTTGTGTCGTTGTCATTGTCTAAGATCTTGAAAATTAGCCTTTTTAGTTCTGATCAATCTACTGTATCTTCAATATGTGGTTTTCATGCAAGAGAATCTCGATTCTTAGCTTTAGGAAGTGAAAACAATTTCCTCTAGGTCCTTTGAAAAAGTATCTCTCGGCTTGGCTATATGATTTTGTTCTATCAACAACAAAATCGGTGATATACCCTCCGATGGTACTATCACACCAGTGATCTACTACTTTGGATATAGCATTGTCGACTCTCTTGACCTTCTGGATCAATGTTGGTGTCCAAACCACAAGAGGTCTAGATCTGATTTCAAACTGTGTGTCAGCTAACCTATCCAACCACTCGTGTAGCTCCTGATGGATTCCTCCAAAGAAGATCTCATGAATGTCGGTGAAGATGTATCTTTGTAGCCAATCTTCAATGATTATTTTAGGGTTCTTGTTCTGGGCTTCAATGAAGTCCTTCTCTTGATCCTCTATCCACTTCTGAATCTTTGTCTTTGATGGGAACCACCTTGACATTCCCTTAAAAATATTCTTGTCCCGACAATGGAACCATTTGTTGGCAAAGGGGCATACCCAGGGTTCAGCTCCAAGAGCACACCAACAAGCCCTATCTACTAGCCCTTTCGGTAGAACCTGTGAAGCATATGCAGTCTCACCCGAAGCAGCTATGAGGGGGTTGTAGGACAAAGATGTCTACAACCAAGGGAATCTCAAGTGGTTCTTATTACAACAGTAACATAACATGCATCTATCATTAAACTAGCTAGAACTATCCTTCACAACTATAGATCTAATCTAATACAATAATTCAGATAACAATGTAACAACATCAGACATCAAAGAATCAATCACACACACAACAACAGATGTACGTGGTTCACCCTCTCTCTAGGGCTATGTTGATCCGGATTATTTTCGGCATGAAATGAGATCGAAGATATAATAAAGAAATGCACAGAGATATCACAGATATTCAATAATATAAAAGAAATATACCAGAGATGCAACCATAAACACATATATATATTAATACATGATTTATATTAATGAAATAAATGTAAAGAGACCGTAAAATACAGAGTGAAAGACTAGATAGAATGGTGGTATCTTATCTCTGAGAAGAGATGTGACGGCTACTCACATTCGCAAGAAGATGGTTACAATGAGACTCCGAAGGCCTTTTTACAATAAACAGGAATGCCAAAAACCCTAGACATCCAAAAACCTAACCCTAGGAGATGAAGCGTCAAAAGTCATGTGGGCCCCATTTGGGTAAGTTAGTACATCAACTTCCCGGGGTCGTAACTTTTGCATACGATCTCAGTTTTAGGTGTATGATAGCTCGTTGGAAAGGTATTGTCGAGGAGATTCATTTTGGGGGATCAATCATGCCTTTGGCTATAGTTGAGGAACTCAATATCTAAAAACCTTCATTTGGGCCCTCAAAATGGCCCTGGAAGTTAAAAACTGCTAAAAATAGTAAATTGCCAAAATTGCCAGAAAATTGTTTTGAGCCAGTCGAAAAAGGCGGGTGACCACTGATATCCACCTCGATCAATCCTCCCTCCTTCGGAAGAAATGGTATCCATTTATTTGAGTTCTCAGGGGAGAGGGAAAAACATTTGCTGAATCTGTATCTTGGTGAGTTTCTTTCCTTGTTGGAGACGTCGCGTTGCTCAGTTTGTGAAAGTTTGTCACGAACCTGTTGAGGTTGAGGTCATTCAACAAGTCGTCCCACATGAGAGGACGATGCACAGAATGAATCTTTGTGATTTTCTTCAACCTTTTCAACTTGTTTTTGTTTGATAGAAGGTGCTTCGGGCGAGGCTGTAGTGGTTGTAGTGTCCTTCTGTTCTCCTTTTGAATAGATTATGAAGAAGCTAAATTTTGTAGTATGAGATACTACCTTGCAGCACTTTTTAGGTGGAACAGTAGTTGGAACTACCTCTGGTATTCTATAGAGATGACCCCCCAAAGAAACAATGACACTGCGGGGTCGAGACTCATAAACAACATGATGCTTCCACATATATGATTGGCCCAAGATAACATCACAAACATCCAGTGAGGCAACATCACATAATACCTCATTCTTGAAGGTTTGGATGTCGTATGAAAATCAACATTCTTGGCTGACATGGAGATCTCATCCTTGGCGAAGCCACCTGATGTTGTATGGCTACGGGTGTGGTGTTGTCGACAATCCCAACTATTTGACGACCTCTGCTGAGATGAGGTTCTTCTGGCTTCTGCTATCAACAATAAAATGTAGTGTTAAGAACCAAACATCAATATAGCATAGAAAAACCTCAGGAAAAGTACTCAACGCCTTGAAAAAGAGATAATTTCAGATAATAAGCCTCTTCGAGGGGG
>ML776581.1:4628528-4727857 GCA_009831015.1 Picea engelmannii
TCGAGGGGGCAACCTCCTTTTACCCCACTTAAATGTTCAAGTACAAGATGATTCAAAATGAAAATGTCTCCTTGGTATATATAGGAGACTAGGAGGTTTAATGGCCTAAAGCTGACATAAATAAAATAAAATTACTAATCTAATATGCCCCAATTAAGTGGTAATGAGACAATATTAGGGCTTAACATGTAGTGGGGTTCCCTTCACCCACATATGTGAATGAAAAAGGTGCTCCCCTTCTTCAATATATGTTGGTTCTTCTAGTTGAATTTTCATGGTCGCGATAAAAGTAGTGGGGTCTGCATCAATGATCTGTCCTTTACCAGTATTTTCAGAATCAGATTCTGAATCAGGGTTTGGCTCCTTGTCTTTGATCTCGGCCACCAATGAATTTTTTGAGCGATATTCATCGGTGTTGTACCAGGGGATTTTGTGGAAATCGCACCACTTTTTGATGTCCTTCTTTGTCTTCTCATGACCCTTCTTTTCATGTGGATTGGACTGGTTTTCAGGAGACTGTTTGTTAGGGACATTTTTTTCATACTTTGGTTGTTGCGTATTTGTAGAACCAAAATCCTATTTGTTTTGGTGCTTAAATTTCTGCTCGATTTTAACAACATATCGATAGGTAACACCAAGTGATGAGATGTCTAGAAAATCCATTTCAATTTCGATGTATCTGTGTAGAGCCCCACGGTATTTCAGAAATAAATGTCATTCAGAGTCTTTGATACCCATCTTAGTGCACAAGGTATGGAAGGTATTTGTGAACTCCAGAACTGCTTGGCCCCTCTCTTACCGCAATGTGGTCCATCTCATGTATTGGTCCTCATAGTTTCCAATAGGGTAATATTGTTCCTTTACCACATCCACAAAAAAATCCCAAGTGGGATCGGCCCCATATATTCCAGAATCCTCTGTGGAAATTTTCTCCCAGTAAGTTTCCCACCAATGTTTGACATGAGGGAGAGATTTAAGGAGTGTGAAGGTGATCTTTTCTTTGTCGAAAAAATTGTGAACAGAGAAATAACCTTTTAGCAGAGTTAACCATTTTTATAGGGCTTCTGCATCTATCTTTCCCTCAAATACAGGAATATCAAAATTAACTTGTACCTTGAAAGGCGAGGTGCCTCCAAAGTGGTCGCTTGATGAAGATGCACCTGATGCTATCGGAAGGCATTTAAGGATGTGGGTAAAATTCTCCATCATTTCGTCCCTCTGTCGCGTGAGAGCTTGCTCAAGCAACAGATTGATAGGATCGTCTGCTCCATCATTTTTGTTTTCTTCTACCATTGAGGGTTTCTTGGGTGTGTGAGAGATATTGTATTCAAGAGAGAAAATATCAAGACCCAACTTTCTATAATCGGACCTCGTTGGGAAAATGCACTGAAAAAATGATCAAGAGAAGCCTGCTCTGATACCACTGATCCGGATTATTTTCGGCATGAAATGAGATCAGAGATATAATAAAGAAATTCACAGAGATATCATAGACTTTCAATAATATAACAGAAATATATCAGATATGCAACCATAAACATAGATATACAGTAATACATTATTTCTATTAATGAAATAAATGTACAGAGACTGTAAAATACAGAGTGAAAGACTCAATAGAATGGTGGCAGCTTATCTCTGAGAAGAGATGTGACGACTACTCGCATTCGCAAGAAGATGGTTACAATGAGGCTCTAAAGGAATTTTTACAATAAATAGAAATGAAAAAAACCCTAGACATCCAAAAACATAACCCTAGGAGATGAAGCGTCAAAAGTCATGTGGGCCCCGTTTGGGTAAGTTAGTACATCAACTTTCTGGGGTCGTAACTTTTGCATACAATATCTGTTTTAGGTGTATGATAGCTCATTGGAAAGGTATTGTTGAGGGGATTCATTTTGTTGAGGAGATTCGTTTTGAATATCATTTAGGACCTCTACCTCAAAAAAAACTTCATTTGGGCCCTCAAAATGGCCCTGGAAGTTAAAAACTGCTAAAAATAGTAAATTGCCAAAATTGCCAGAAAACTGTTTTGAGCTAGTCGAAAAAGGTGGGTGGCCACCAAAATCCACCTGGATCATACATCCACATAATTGTACTTATGATATATTGAGATAAAACTTACAGTTTGGATCTTCACTCTTGGCCAGCAGATCCTCTCTCTTCATCTCTCTTTCTCTCTCCTTTCTTGCGCACCCAACTGCAACACGTAATCTTCGCACCTAGCTGAACATATTACAATACCAGAAGGATCTCTCTCTTAGAACTTCTCTCACCCATAATAAAATATTCTCCCAACTTCTCTCACCCATAATAGAATATTCTCCCAATGAACAATAATCAATAAAAAGGCTCGACCACACTACCTTACCGACCTAGGTCCTCTTGACCTCTATTTCTACATTACAATCCCTCACCCACAGCCTCAGGTCAAAACCTAGGTGTCAAAACTCTAATTACCAAAACCCTAGGTGTCTACAACCCTAGGTCAACTTGACCCATTCTTTTCGGGCTTCACCAGCCTGTCTTTCCTTCTTCATCTCATGGTGCTCCAAGGCATCTAATGCTGCCTTTTTCCACTTCCAAAGTCATCCTCCATCCATTTTCCTTGATGATCTGTGATCCTCTATCTCCTCATCCAATGACTTGCTTTTCCGCACTTCGCTCCATATTTTCTATTCTTTTTCTCACTTCGACCCAATGACAGTCACTATGTCTCCCATGAAGATCGCTTTTTGCCTTTTATTCCTCGTTCTTCTCTTCCTTCCATAACCAAGGGCCAATGGGGATTGAGGCCATATTTCCTTCTCAGCATGCCCTGCCTATGGAAAAATTATTTCAAGACTTTCAAGGAGATCCTGATGATATGATCAAAAGAATACAACAGATGGTAGAAGTGCAGTAGACTAGAGAGAAACTGATGGAAAATCACATGAGCATCAACAAAGGATCAAGTAGGATTTTGAAAGGAAAGTAAGAAAAGAGGATTTATGGCTGGGAGATCTAGTACTCAAATGTGATGCACCCAAATAGGACAAGAGAAATCATGGTAAATTTGAAGCCCTATAGATTGGGCCCTTCAAAGTTTTTGAGGTATTTCCAAATAATACTTAAAGGTTGTAGAATTTGGAGGGATCTGAAGTTTTTGGTGGCCCTGTTAATGGGAATTTTCTGAAGACATTTTTTTTTTGAGCCATGTGTGGCTCCTTCATGCCATTGTAAATATCATTTTTCTTTTTGTTTTAGTAGTTGACTCCACAACCCAACTGAAAAATACTTCTTAGAGCCTCACAAGGAAGACTTTATCGCCCATGTAGCCTAATGTTAGCACAATGTTGTAAAAGGGGTGTTTTTCCCTTAGGTAATGCCACCATCATAAAGTTGTGCGCAAAAGGGGGACAAAAAACCCCACTTTCTACCTTTTATCCTAAGTTTTGGGCCTGGGCACATTGTGTTAAGAGGCACATAGATCTGGACGGTTGAGATCTGTGTGCTCATATATATGGCACACAGTCCTAGTTAGATTCCCTGAGCATTCTGCCTTTAACGATGGGGGGGGGGGTCTGAGAAGGAGGTTTTCTAGCATTGACCTCACACTAATGTGGCACCTCCTCACGATGCTCGAACCCCGCCCCCCCACTCATTATCGCTTACCACTCCTCCCCCCCTCCGAGCAAGTTGCTTGCCACTTCCGCTTACCGCCTTCCTCTCCTGCCAACACCTGTCTTCCACTCACATCACCCACTCATGCGTACACCCTGGAACTGTCATATCCCCCTATCATCTCCTACCATGTGTATCCCATTCTAGCTTCATGTCACATATTCTTTTCACCTCCTCCTCTCGCTTCACAACACCTGTCCCCGTCTCACTTCTTCCTATGTCATTGTTTTCCCCACTGCACCTACCACCACAACCTCTCCTCTGCCTCCTCGTCACCTTCCTATGCCACATCACCATCACTCATTCACATATCACACTCTCACCTTCCAATAGGTGTCTCACGTGCTCATTCCATGTTACCTCCACCATCATCTCCATGTTTCCCCTCCTATCCAATCACACTCCTCTCCCTTTACACTTAAACCCACACTTTCCAAGTCACCATTCTGTCATTATGTCTTTCCTCATGGTCTCCCATAGCCTCCTCGAGTCCTCGCTAGCTCAACCTTCTCCCACTTGCCTGTCTTCCATGCAAGCATCCAACAAAGCATAGATGACAAAGGAGAGGCCGTCATGTCTTCCAAGTGCAAGCATTGACCCTACCCACTCAAATCCCAATGAAGAAGTTAATGAAAGTAAGGAAGGTGGTTGAGACATCGTCTCCTTCCATAAATAGAAGACTAGAAAGGGACAAGTTGCAGAAGAAAGTTGTCAGTCTCGTCTGACAAAGATCAGATTTGACAGGAGACTACATGGGCAGTCTGATTAACATCTGCATGTGCATCCTGACAAAGAAGTTCATCATCGCAAAGCCTTGAATGCATGACATGATCACGTCTCAAGCATTTGGAGCCAGTTCTGAGTATATGTTGTTGAAAAGTCAACAAGAAACATGTGTCTAATTTACTTTTCCCTTAATTAAATTAGACAATAAATATTAATCTATTATCTCTTTCATAATTGAGTGATTTGGAATTGTAACAGAATTATAAGTGTATTTAAGTGAGTTAATATCAGTTGCACTAGTTTTAACTAAACATGCACTAGTGAGAGTTCAGTTAATCAGTGAACTCACATGCAACTAAATATTCTCCATGGTTAACTACATGCATGTCAGTTCCAATGGAGATCCAGTTGAGATAACAGGTGAAAGGGATAGTTTGGCTATCAGTTGTGATTTGTTCACACATGCAGTGAATATGCTTATGAGCATGTGAAAACGAGGTAATTGTATTCATTCGATTCATTGTGAGAATTTGGATTGCAGAGTTTGTGCGGAGGAGGCAGGCTGTCTGGACACAGGAATTGGCGCATGTATTTGTTAATTTGTGTATGACAGTGTGAGACGATTGTATTGTACTAAGAGCTCTTGGATTAGATTTTTGTATGAGATTGTTTCATGATTCGTGATATACATAATATATGATAGTGGGGTTTTTATCTTTACACTTTCCCGGTAAAACTTCTGTGTTGTGTGTTATTGATATTTCACTTTGTGCATTGTGGTTACGATCGTGGTTTAATTGCTTCCGTAATAATAATAGTAGAAGTGATTATGTATTTAACAAGTGGAATAAATTGTTAGATCAGGGGAATCACAGGAATACATTAATTTGTATAAAAATTTCTACATGGTATCAGATCCATGGAGGCCACAAAGCTACGGAAGTGAGGTGCGAACATAATTGCATTCTCGCAGGTCTTGTCTCTCGTTGGGTGCAAACTCTAGTACTGAAAACTTCCAGTGTTTTCAAGAACAAAAATTATCGCACCCTAGACAAAGGCAAGGTGAAAACTTCATTGGCATTCTCGTAGGAAAATACACTAGCAGGGTGTGAACTTCCCTCACCCTAACAGTGAAGCAGGGTGCGAACTTCATTGGCATTCTCGCAGGCTACAGTGGAGTAGGGTTCGAACTTGACAGGGCATTCTCGCAGGATACAGTGGAGTAGGGTGCGAACTTGATAGGCAAGTTCGTAGGCTATACACAGGCATGGTGTGAACTTCCCTCAGGCTGCTCTCAGGTGGGGTGCGAACCTCCCAGGGCAAGAGGAAAGTGAAGGGGTTGAGTTTTGGGTTGGATAACATTCGAATTTGCAAGATTTTCTTGGTGCGACACTTGATTCAAGATCAAAATGTCTTTAAATGTATTGAGGTTGGAGTATGCACTCGAGGGAAGCTCTAACTACATTTCTTAGAAGGACAATATGGAGGCAGTTCTCGAAGACAATGGCTTCAAGGGTTACATTGATGAAGATGTTCGTAAGCTGGATGAAACAGATACTGCAAATCTTGATGTATGGAAAAAGAAAGTGGAGAAGGCGAGGAGGATTCTATTAGAGGGAGTACGATACCACATTGTCTCAAGTCTCCATGGGAAAAACACACCATATGCAATGTGGAAGGTTTTGAAAGATCTGTTCCAAAACAATAGCATCCATAGGAAATTGGCGCTCAAAAATAAACTCGGGAAGATCAAGATGGAGAAAGGCAACACCATTCCAAAATATCTCACAAAGATTGTCCAATGTCGGGATGAGCTTGGAAGTGTGGGAATAATAGTCGCTACTGATGATTTGGTGAGCTTGGCGCTCCTAGGGATTCCTAAGAGTTAGCACAGTTATCAAGACTCTATCAATGGAAGGGAAAAAATTACTGGATTGGGAACGACTATGGTCGGACATGGTGCAAGAGGAGTTCAGGAGGAATACCAGAGATGGATCTTCATCAAAGAATTATGATGAAGAGGATTGTGCTTTGACTTCCAAGGTATGGAAAGGGAAAGGGAAGAAATCCCAATCAAATTCCAAGTCTAAAGTCTAGAAGCTAGATTTTACCAAAGTGAAGTGTTTTTACTATAACAAACGTGGGCATATCGCTACTAACTGTCCGTAGAAGAAGAAGAAAAAGATGGTTGCTGGAGCTGCAACTGGTGAGGCTCTTGTCTCACAATTTGAGCTTGACTTCACTTTGATCGCATGCATGGAATCAAGTGCATTGGGATCAGTGTGGTATTTGTATAGTGGTGCTTCCTTCCACATGACAGGAGATAGAGAGTCTTTCATTGACTTGGAGGAGAAATATCTTAGAATGCATATAGAGATGGGCGATGATGGACGATACAGTGCAACTAGTATTGGTACCATTACCTTTCAGAGGGAGTCAGGTAAACCATTTCAATTGAAAAATGTTATGCATGTTCCAGGTCTAAAGAAAAACTTGGTCTCAGTCACAATGTTGGAGGACAGAGGCTATGATGTTTTTTTTAGCAGTGGTATAGCCTACCTATGACATAAAGCAACAGGTCAATTCAAGAAGATAGGGATTCAAGTTAATAATCTCTACATGTTGTAGGTAGATGGTTGCAGTGCCATGATAGGCAAGGCAGAAAAAGTGGTGAGCCAGGATGAGGGCGAATTATGGCACAGGAGATTAGTCCATATTCATCATGGAGCCTTGAATATCATGCAGAAAATATCTACTGGACTTCCAAGGGGAACACTTGCTCAGTTATATCAGTGCTAGGGGTGCACCCTGGGGAAGTATGTAAAGTCCACCTTTAATGAAAAGGAGAACCGTGCTTCGGTGATCCTGGAGAGAATTCACACGGATGTGTGTGGACCATTATCAATTGCTTCAACAACAAAACATAGGTATTATGTTATTTTTGTTGATGACTTTTCCCGTAAATGCTAGATATTCTTCATGCAAAAGAAGGATCAAACATTCTCAAAGTTCTGTGAGTTTAAAGCATTGGTGGAGAAAGAGTCGGGGAAGCAAGTGAAGGCTCTAAGGAGTGATAATGGTGGAGAATACAGCTCTAACAAATTCAAAGACTTCTACAACAGAGAAGGAATTCAAAGAGAACTCATAGTGCCTCATAAGCCACAGCAAAATGGGGTCATAGAGAGAAAGAACAGAATGATCGTGGGTGCAGAACGAGCGATGTTGCATGATCAAGGCCTGCCATTGCATTTATGGGAAGAAGCATGAAATACTGCGGTTTATTTGCAGAACCGTTGTCCTCATAGAGTACTTAGCATGAGTACACCTGAAGAAGATTTTACTCGTAAGAAACCTGATGTTTCACATTTAACATTTTTTGGCTCATCTGTTTTTGTGCATGTGAACAAGGATGCCAGGAAGAAGCTAGAACCGACTGTTGAAGTTGGGATATTTTTTGGGTACACAGAAACACCCCATAATTATCATGTGTATTTTCCGAACAATAAGATGACTGTTATGCGAAGGGATATAAAATTCGATGAGGGGAAAGCCATGCGGTTGTCGCTTGAGAGGGAGCTAGACTTGCATGCAAAAGAGGAACTGTTGGTTCTCAAGGATGAGTCTCAATATGTGGATCAGCCACATGAAGAGGTTCATGGAGTGGAGGAAACCACTCAAGCAGAGCCATCCATCAGAAATGGTAGAAAGTGAATCATTGAAGCTGATAGATTGAGACTAGATGCTGCACAGAATATAGGAGCCCCTATTTCACAGCACAGACAGAGACAGTCTCCTGATCGATTTGCTGGATACATGGATCTCATGAGAAAATGTATTTTGACTGAACCATCTTCCTTTTAGGAAGTAGTGCAGGACTCCACTTGGGTTGATGTTATGGTAGAGGAGTATGACTCCATTGTCAAAAATAGTGTATGGGAAATTTTCCCAAGACCGATTGATAAATCAGTGGTAGGTTCGAGATGGATCTACAAGGTAAAGCAAGCTACTGATGGGAGTGTGGAGAAATACAAGGCTATATTTGTGGCTTGGGTATTCTCATAGATCGAGGGGACAGATTATGGGGAGACCTTTTCACTTGTCGCTAGGTACTCTTCCATAAGATCCTTCCTTGCACTCTCAGCGCAGATGGACTGGCGCATTCATCAGATGGATGTAAAAACTGTGTTCCTCAACAGGATCATTGAGGAAGAAGTGTACATTGAACATCCATAAGGTTTTGAGACCTTTGACAGAGAGTCACATGTGTGCAGACTCAAGAGAGAACTGTATGGGTTGAAGCAAGCACCCCATGCTTGGTACACTCGGATAGACAACTATTTCACTGGATTGGGCTTCACCAAAAGTGAAGCGGATGCAAACCTATACAAAATTGTGGTGGAGGGTAAGATTTTGATCATTGTGATTTATGTTGATGATTTAATATTGACTGGTGATGAGAAACTGATACACTCATGCAAGGAGGACCTTGCAAAGGAGTTTGAGATGAAGGATTTGGGCCTTCTTCATTATTTCCTTGGATTGGAAATATGGTGAAATTTTTGTGTCTCAAGGAAAGTATACAAGAGAGATATTGGGTAAGTTTCACATGGAAGGCTGCAAACCCATGGATACTCCTCTTCCAGGAAACTGGAGGAAAGAGGATGCTACTTCTAGAGAGGTAATGGATGCTATTCTCTATCGACAGTTAGTGGGTTCGCTAATGTATTTAGTGAACACGATACCAGACATTTTCTATGAAGTTAACTAGCTAAGTCAAGTGATGGTTAAGCCTACCAAACTCTTTTGGAAGGTGGATAAGCATGTCCTGAGATATCTGAAGGGCACATATGAGTATGGATTATGGTACAGAAAGACGGATGAGGTGAAGTTGCATGGCTTCACGGATGCAGATTGGGCAGGCAACCCAATGGATATAAAGAGAACATCAAGGGGGATCTTTAGTATCAGATCTATAGTTGTTTCTTGGTACAGCAGGAACCAAAGATCTGTGGCACTTAGTTCAGCAGAAGCAGAATACATGGAAGCAAGCCAAGATGCATGTGATGCTATCTAGATGAGGAAGATCTTGGTTTGTTTGTTTAGTTCTCATTTAGATCCGACATTGATTTATTTTGATAATCAGAGTTGCATAAACTCTCAATTAATCTTGTGTTTCATGACATATCTAAGCATATAGATATCCGGTATCATCATCTCAGATATTGTGTGCAGCAGAAGATCATGTTGCTTCAATACATTCCTACGGAAGATCAGGATGCGGACATTCTGACAAAGGCGCTCGCCAGGAGCAAATTCGAATATCATAGACATAAGATTGGGGTGAAGGATAATCCCTTTCTTGTTGAGAGGGAGTGTTGAAAAGTCAACAAGAAACATTTGTCTAATTTACTTTTCCCTTAATTAAATTAGACAATAAATATTAATCTATTATCTCATTCATAACTGAGTGATTTGGAATTGTAACATAATTATAAGTGTAGTTAAGTGAGTGAATATCAGTTGTACTAGTTGTAACTAAGCATGCACTAGTGAGAGTTTAGTTAATCAGTGAACTCACATGCAACTAAAGATTTTCCATGGTTAACTACATGCATGTCAGTGCCAATGGAGATCCAGTTGAGATAACAGGTGAAAGGGACAGTTTGGCTATCAGTTGTGATTTGTTCACACATGCAATGAATATGCGTATGAGCATGTGCAAACAAGGTAATTGTATTCATCCAATTCATTGTGAGAATTCAGATTGCAGAGTTTGTGCAGAGGAGGCAGGCTGTTTGGACACGGGAATTGGCACATGTATTTTCTAATTTGTGTATGACAGTGTGAGATGATTGTATTGTACTAAGAGCTCTTGGATTAGAGTTTTGTATGAGATTGTTATATGATTCATGATATACATAATATATGATAGTGGGGTTTTTAGCTTTACGCTTTCTCGGTAAATTTTTTGTGGTGTGTGTTATTGATATTTCACTTTGTGCATTGTGGTTGTGATCGTGGTTTAATTGCTTCCGCAATAATAATAGTAGAAGCAATTCTGTATTTAACAAGTGGCGGAAATTGTTAGATCAGGAGAATCGTAGGAATACATTAAATTGTATCAAATTTTCTACATATGTAGGCATTTTTTCCATTTTGTTTAGGGTCGATGGTTGAGCTAAGCTCTCGATTGTAAATTTTTAATGAAACTTCATGTTCTCTGGCCATGTGTGTAAATTGAGACTTCTTTTTTAATGATAGTCAGCTTTTTGTTCCATCTCTTTTTCCTCTAAGACTGAAAGACTAGGGCATGGATGATCCAGTCGAGTTGTTTTAACTATATTGTGATGTATGTTTGATTACAGTATTGCTATAGCATTTTCAGCTTCCTGAAGTTTTGGATCCAAGAGGATCTTGTATTCGAAGCTTTTCCTCCTTAAGCTGCTAGAAGACCGGATGTCCATAGCATACCTTTACATTTTCCCCTCAATTTATTCCTCCTGCTCACCCGTACATCAACTTACTGTCTAAAGTTAGATCAAGACCTCATCTACCTGTGCATACCAACCCAGTTTTTTGAGTTAAAGCGATATCATCCTGAGTTTGCATCCATTAGACCCCCCCTTAAATTTATTCATTGTGACATAAAAAATTATGGTTACTGGGCTTACCTATGTCGCAATCCAGAGGTGACTTCTAGTGCTAACAGGACTACCCTATTCGGAAACTTAAATTTACCATGAGACTTTCCAAATGAATCCTTCCGAACACACTTTCCATGAAGGATATAACAATGAAGATAGATTTTGATCGACGATACTCATTCCTTTTGGGTCTAGAAGTGATAAACCTTTAACAAATCTTCTCATTGTCTCAAATGTTCCATGGATGGACATCTATCCTTTCTATATGACATCCTCCTTTCACTACATGGGTTAAGGTTCCATTGTAAGGTTTGTTTTCTAGGCTTAAATACATCAAGGGTTATCCTAACTTTGGGTTCTTACTCTAAATGAATTTACAAGGCTTCACCAAATCCTCACTTAGACATGAAAAATATATAAGGGTTCTAATAGGTTCAGGTTCCCACATTAGGGTTCCATACTCACAGTTCCACCTCGAGGTTCCACATCCAAGTTCCTTCACCTGGGAATTCTACAAAAGAAAAACTTTGGGAATCAGTTGTCTCAACAATTCTAAATTTTGGGCTTTCATCCTATATAATTCCACTAATAAATAGAAAGGAAAGAAACATATAATAGCCTATATCTTCTAAAAATGGATTTTTAAGGTTGAATAGGTAAACCTCTCAGTTTAAATTTACCATTGTCAGAATTAAGAATGTGGAGATTAAAAGGGGAGATCATTCCCAGCTAAATCAACTTATACTCCACTCATACCATTCATTGTGGTTTAGTCCATGAGACATAGGATACTTGAGAATATATCTAAAAGAATATAACCAACATAACATTATCCAAGATACAAGGAATTATATGATTAAACATTTGTTCCACCCTACTAATGAACCATACAACTTCATGAAGTGAAAAACATGCATAATCATTCAAAAAATTGAACATACAAGAAATAAGTAAATACTTGTCTATTTATAATTGTCGGTCAAACCAAACTAACTAAGGGTGTGCACTTTTCCACCCAACCGTAGGATCTGCTGCACTATGCTCACTATGAAAATCCACCCCCTTTCCAAACCATGATACAACTAGGGAACTTATTTTTATTAAGGTAGATTGGGTTGAGTGTGAATGCCACTCTCCTTCATATATATTCAATAAAAATAATTCTCTTTCACCCACCAAGTCAGGGCCTCCACAAGTTTTCCCAATTTCCTTCTTAGTTAGATAACCTCTATACATGAGATTCCCTTCACTTCTACACAATCCCTTGATGCCTTTCTCTCTCAGCGAAGGTTTCCTATTCCATAGGCATTGGATTCATGGCCCTCCTTCTAGGTTGAGCTGGGGTTTCTTTAGAATCACAATTCCACAACTAGAGCTACTCTTCCAATCTCAACTTCTATATTCTAGTTCCTCCTCCTCTCTTCTCTTAACTACTCTCTAATTCCCCATGCCATAAATATATTCTTTCTATAGAAGGTCCATGACTTCTCTTCCATATGTCAGAGGATTTTGTGGGTCAGCCCTTGAGAATGAGGTGGGTAATATGTTGTACCATAGTTGACATTCCTCAACTATCCTATCTAGTCTCCCATACTTCCATTCATGGCGGGTGGTTGGTTTCCCAACTACCATATCCCTTCATTAAATGAATTTTGAAAAATGGGAAAGAGGGAAAAATATCTTCAAATATGAATTTTGGAAAAAAGGGAATTATGTCTCTTAGGCAAGGTAATCCTTTTTCCCTCACTAGTTTCCACTTTTAGTATTATGGTTTGTATCAAAACTTCTTCCTTCAATCAGTTTTCCAACAAGATTTTCATTTGAAAAATATATTTACATAGTTTGAAATAGGGTATTACATCTCCCCCCCCCCCCAAAGTAACATTGTCCTCGATGTTTTACCACTACAAAAACAACTTTATACAATAAAAAAAAATTGGGTATGCTACTTTCATGGAAACTTCTAGTTCCCATGTGGCTTCATATGCTCCAAAGTGTTTCCACTACTCCTCGACCTATGTAATGGATTGGTTATGGAGAAGTGTCTCTTTCCTATCCAGGATGTGTTGAGGCTCAAAATGGAATTCCCCTTTTGTTTCCATATGGATAACAATCTGATTAATAATATGATTAGGGTCATGGACATATTTCTTAAGTAAGGATACATGGAATACATCATGCGCTTTAATAGTAGGAGGAAAGGAAATATTGTATGTTACTAGTCACACTCTCTCCAAGACTTCTAATGGTTCACAATAGCAATGTGCTAGCTTGGCATAGGTCCCCATTCTAAGAGAATGTATTTTGGGATTAACTTTGAGATAAACATGGTATCCTACTTTCAACTTCCTATGGGTTCATATCTTGTCAGCATAACTATTTTTTCTATTCTGAGCCACTTTCAAATTATGTTTTAATTTGGTCACTTCCTACTCCATCTCCTTTAACTTATATGTTCCAAGTGAAATTTTTTCCACTAGATTATCCCAACTGATTGGGATATTACATTTATTTTCATATAATGCCTCAAAGGGACTTAATTTTAATGACTCATGGTAGCCATTGTTATAAAAAAACTCTACCAAGGGAAATTAGTCTTCCCACTTCTTAGGTTGATGCATAAAATACATTCTCATCATATATTCCAACACTCTATTTACCCTATTATTTTTTCCATTCATCTGAGGATGATAAGTAGTGTTGAAAGATAATTATGTCCCATATCATACAAATGAAATTTTCTAGAAAGTTGATGTGAACTTAGCATCTATATCGTAAATGATTGTCTTGGACATGCCATGCAATCTGAAAAATTTATTTCATGAAAATATTTGCAACATATATTTATTTTTAAGTGGATTTAATTGGGATAAAGTGAGTTTCCTTACTCAATTTATACCCACCACCATGACTGCATCATTTTTTCTTGGTTGTTATTGGTAATCCCATGATGAATTCCATGGATATGACCTCCCACTTCCACTCTAGAATCCACCTCAGATGTAGAATCCCACTAGATGTCTGTGTTCAACTTTGACTTGTTGGCAATCTAAGAACTTGGATATATAATCTTCGATATCTTTATTCATTGTGGGACAATAGTACAATTTCTTCATTATTGTTATCATTTTCAAATAACTTGGGTGACCTAAATAAGGTATTTTGTGGAAATCATTCATTATGATCTCCTTTAATTCAATTGAATTAGGTATTTATAGTCCATTTTTGTACACCAAAAACCCATATTCAGTGAATTGATATCCTTTACACTTTGTCCCTCTTGGATCCTGCTCTAAATTTTATTTTATTAGCCTAAAATGTTCATTGTTTTGTAGGGAAAATATAATTATATGCTTTAGATCATATTCACCTACACTAGTTTTTGCTAGGTGCATTGTTTGCATTCTTTGACTTAGTGCATATGCCACTCAATTCTCTTCTCCTTTAATTTTCCAGATATCAAAATAAAATTCACTAATGAGAGCCATCCACCTGGATTTTCTTCCATTTCAATGTGATGATCAAATAATTACTTCAACCCACTATGGTATATTATTAACACAAACCTCCTTCCAATAAAATAATTCCTCCACATATTCATGACATGTATAATGAATGTGAGCTCCAAGTCATGATTAACATAGTGTTCTCATGTTCATTCAACTTTCTAGATTCCTAGCTGATTACATCCTTCTTTCACGAGGACTCCACCTAGCCCTTCCTTGCTAGCATATGTACACACTAGGAATTATTTTTCTGGATATGCAATATTTGAGATAGATGCATTTATTAGAATATGTTTCAACTACTAGAAACTTGCTTCACAATCTATTGTCCACACAAATATCACTCCCTTTCTCTATAATGAAGTGATTGAATGGAACTTTTTTTTAAATACTTGGATAAACCTTCTGTGACATCCATCCAATCCCATAAATTATCTCACTTTAGATACATTCCGAGGAGTAGGCCAATCCATGATTTATTTGATATTCTCAAGGTCTACCACGACTCCTTTCTCTAAGATCAAATGACCCAAGTAATTGATCTATCTTTGAAAGAAAATGCATTTTCTATACTTAGCATATGAAACATTCTCGACCACCCATGCAGGCCATGCTACTCCAGAAAATGTTTGTGTTCTATGCTCAAGATAATGTAACATACCCAACATCCAACTGAGTTATTCCACATAAAATTTTTGAACTGCACGCAATTAAAACAGATACACACAGAAGTCTTGTGGAAATATATATATAAAACATAAACAAACAAATATGTTATATAAATGCATGGAATCATACTGAAATAACAGTAAACATATACATGCAACATATACAGGCAATACCCATAAATATAAAGATAGATATAACCACACATAGGATAAACCCATAAAAACAAACATGTAAATAATAATCCAACATGTAAATTTATCACACAATTGACACTTATCTTGGTAAAACTAACACCAATTGCATGCAGACCTTCCACAAACCTCCCAGCCTTAGACCACACTACTCATCACTCTCAATAGTGGGTCACCCTTGAGCTGGGATTAAACTCCACCTGGGTAAATGGATTCCTAACCAGGCTAATGGCTCATAGAAAATAGGAAAGACTCTGTCACAAGTGCCAACTCAAACTAACATCCTATAGTCCCTCATTACCCACATTCCTATCCCACCCCAAGAAGTGTTCCCCTTCTCTGCTCAACAGTCCTTCGATCGCCCCACTTCCTTTCTAAGATTCAACAAAAAGTCGAACATGAAGTCTCAGAGCCCTGTAGTTACAGTTTAGCACCTTAAGGAAATCAATTCCCAACAATTCTCTCACCAGAAAGAAATTTCTCATGGTTCTGACAACCCACCTCTTCAATATCCCATGGGCATGACAACCCTTTTCTTCAGTCCAACTCCCAAGCTAACCAGCTACACAAACAAGTATTATTATGGACACAGGTTCAAGTACAGTGACATGAAGGTACTGAGGATAGCTCCATGAGTGTGTGAATGGCCCTAGAATTATTGACCGAATGACTAAATGATGGAAGGAAGAATGATGGAAAATGAACTAATTCCAAACAATATGTATGCATGTCCCCAACTTGACGCTCGTCATGTTGGGAGCTACTTTGGCCCACTTGTCCCCATCCTTAGAACTTAGGATAAAATAATTATCCATACTTTATTATTTAAGAAATATTAATAGAATATTCCTTTTTGGCTTAAGCTCCCTAGCTTAGAACTTTTCTTAACTTTTATCCCCCACACTTTCCCTAACTAGTGGATTTTAGTCCCCCATACTCTTTCATCGTGGTCAGCCTGTGCGCAATGATGTATTTTATATTAATGATGAAACATATACAAAAATAGGCGCATTAGCCTTTAGCATCTAGGCTCTCTGGCCTAATACAAAACATAAGCATCCTAGCTTATAATAACTAGATCACCAACCTATAAAACACATCATATACACAAAGGCTCCCTGACCTCAAAATTGTGCACACTTAAGTTTTTGCATGTGGTATCCTGGAATGTGCTCACTTCATCGTTTTACTGCACAATACATGTGCACACTATGCCATGAAAGGTGCATACAAAAATGATGTCAAACAACTCACCAACTTATGTACATTTGTATTTATATTTACAATTGGGTTCGACCTAGGGATATTACAGCATACAACTGCTTCTCTCTCAATACTTGCAATACTATCCTAAGGTGTTCCTCATGCTATTCCTTTGTCCTTGAATAAATCAGGATATCATCAGTAAAACTATAACAAATTTAACCAAGTACTTACTAAGGATGCTATTCATTAGGCACATAAATGTAGTTGGTGCATTGGTAAGCTCAAAGGGAACCACTACAAAATCACAGTGTCCATACCTTGTTCTAAAGGAAGTTTTATAAATGCATGTATCCTTGATCCTAACTTGACGATATCCATATCTCAAATCTATCTTGAAGAATATTGTGGCTCCTCTCAACTGATTGAAAAGGTCATCGATCCTGGGAAACAAATATTTATTCTTGATGGTCATATTGATCAATTTTCTATAATCAATCCATATCTTGAGGGTACCATTCTTCTTATTGAAAAACAAAACTAGTGCTCTTGTAACACACCCGACTCTTTAATATTATTTTAAATGATGGGGCATTATAAATTCGTTTTTCCTTAACTAACTCAACTCAAATCATCTCTCCAATCTAATTCTTTATATTTTTCTTTCATGTAGCTTTCTAACAAATAATAACGAGTTCTAAACCGACCCTTGGTTTATATATTACGTATTCTCAAATTTCTTCGGGATTCATTGGTTGAGGGATGCATGGCGCCCCCATGGCTTCACCTCACACGTGTTATTTCCAAGTTCCTTCCTCCACGGTGGAAAACCATCCACCATCTGATCCTATGAATGAACTTAATCTCTTTCACCTATATCATCTATGGAGGAATTTGATGTTTCGGCACTCTGGTGCTTCATGCCTCTTTACTTATATATGCTGAGACCTCCCGAAGTTCTGAACTTTTGAATTCCTATAAGCTCACCATGTGGCTCCAAAATTTGGGTCGTTCGATATCTCTACCATACCACATCCCAGATCCTCCAAAGTCCCGAAGTCTTGGAGTCCTAGAGTCCTGGTCATTTCACCACCCACATTGGCTAGGCGGACACGTATCAGGAACTAACACGTAGGAGGGGTCAGGGTGACACATGTTACGTTCCAATGGGCCTATAGGGTATGTGATACACATGAATATGGGTGACACGTGGCATGTCAATCTGGCATCCATGTCACCCTAAGTGAAGTCACTGCACCATGTCACCCCATACCGATAGACTTCTAACGTTCCTCAGATCTCACAGTCGAGATCCGACCACGTAGATTTACAGTTTTTCATCTCTTTCTACCTCATGGATTAGAAGTTAGAGAGTGTTTCGATGCAAACTCCTGTCATCTTCCGAAGTGCCCAATCTCTGAACTAAAACAGATAGAACCACGCATCCCTGGTATATCGATGGTTTGGAAAAGACCCGAAGGATCCCTCGGTCTATGGTTTTTGGTTCTCTATGGCTTTGACCTTTGGGGTTTTGGATCCCAGTTTAGTTGGTAAGATAGGTTCACCTAACCACCTGGGGAACTTCTTAATGCCAATCAAACTTATGGGAAATCGAGTCTCCTAGTTACCTTTGGCTAGTATAAGGCTGGTAAGGTCGGTCATTCTCCGAAGCCAAGAGTACATAGCTTCCTTAGGCTTAGCCTAAGGTTCTTGGGTATTGGTCATATGGGTCCTCTCAAATGGATCTCATCCACTCATCTTCCAGACAAAGAGATCTCCCCTTTTTAAGGCTTGAGCTTCGATATCCTTCCTAAGATATATCCTAAAATTGTTAAGGACTTGGGCCTGGAATCTCAGTCACATGTCAAGGAGTCTGAACGAGGTATCATATTCAGACAGATAGGTTCATATGGACATGATATCTCTTATCTCGACCTTCTTAGAAGTATATGTCCCAAGAATCCTCAGGAACTAAGCTAGGGCATACATATTATCAGTCAGAAGCATGAGTTCACATAGAGATGAGTTCTTACACATATCATGATCATTCCACATAAAAACCATTTATAATTACACATATATATAACTCCATGAATTCATCCATTATTCCATTTCAATACAAAAAACAGGGAAAATACTTATCAGAACTAGGAGGTGTGATGCGACAACAGAAAGGGGTGCATGTTTCGACCCAATCATAGGCTCAGTCACTCCAAACAGATTTACCACTAGCCACCCTCGAGCTAGAACACGATACTTTGAGATATAATATTTTCTTCCGGCTCAACAACAGTAGGGATGAAGGTTACTCTCCTCCTCCCATGGGATATCGACATTGGGTTTTCACTATACTAAGAAAGGAGGACCACCTGAGTACTTCCTCATTCACTCAGCAACCTCATTTATCATATTGTATCATAACCTTGCTAACCATTTCTTATGACCAGAGCATGCTCATTCCTTAGTTCTTCCTTGAACCCAAGATCTTAGTCTCTCATCTCTACACTCTTCGCAGATCTTCCTCTACCCACCACACCTTCCTTTCTTTCCTTCATCAGAAAGGTTGTGTGTGGCTCGAATTCACAGTCTATGGTCAAGTTTGAAATCCTTACAGATGGGTACTCTACCCCATCTGTTCATTAACTCTTGAGGAGGTATTCCCACCTACCACCCTGACTGTAATTCATTTTTGGGTCAGAGGTCTGTTCTGGTCCTGAGCAATTAAATCCAGTAAGGTATTGGTTTGGTGGAGTTTAATGCAACCATTCCTGGTCCCCTTCACCATTTCTTTCATAGCATTCATGGTCTCTCTTAGCACATCCCCTTTCCAACAGTCCTGCAACACTCATCCATTTTCTAGTAAATAATAGAATTTACATTCATTGACCTTTTATACAAAGGTCCATCAAATCAAAAATTCACACATATTGAGTTTTCCATAGTCTCTTGGCCCATATAATTATATTTACAAATAGGGGGAAACAAGGGTGTTACAATTCCTTCCCCCTTAAAGGAACATCGTCCTCGATGTTCTATCTGTCAATGTTCTTTTTATATAAATAAGTAAACAAAAATCGATATGCATGTTTCATGGCATCCTCCATTTCCCACGTAGCCTCATTTGGGCCAAAGTGTTTCCACTACACCTTGACCTATGCAATGGTTCGATTCCTGAGTGGGTTTTCCTTCCTGTCTAGTATGCACTAAGGTTCTGGCAGGAATTCTCACTCTGACTCCACCTAGATCACAGACTAGTCAATTATATGATTGTAATCATGTACATATTTCTTCAATAATAAAACATGGAAAATATTATGTTCCTTTACTGTGGGAGGGAGTGCTATCCTATAGGCTACAAGTCCCACTCTATCTAAGACTTCAAATGGTCCAAAATACCAAGGTTCCAGCTTGGTACAAGCTCCCATCCTCAGGGAACTCTTCCTGGGCCTAACTCTGAGATAGACATGGTCTCTTGTCTTGAACTCTCTCAGAGTTCTCCCTCTGTCAGTGTAATTATTTTGTCTATCCTGACCAATTTTCACATTTTTATTTATATGAATCACTTGTTGTTCCATTTATTTCAACATGTTGGGTCTGATTGTAATTCTATCCACTATATTACTCCAGTTGACTGGAGTCTTGCACTGTCTACCATAGAGGGCTTCAAAAGGGCTCATCTTCACTGACTCTTGATAATTGTTGTTGTAGGAAAATTCTACCAATGGCAGGTAGTCTTCCCACTTCTTAGGCTGATGCATTACATGCATTCTTAGCATGTCTTCTAATATTTGGTTTACTCATTCTGTATGTTCATCAGTTTGAGGGTGATAGGTTGTGCTAAACAACAATTTAGTCTCAAAACCAACCATCAAGGATTTCCAAAAGTTCGAAGTGAATTTTGTGTCTATTTCATATATAATCATCCTAGGAATTCCATGCAGTATGAATATCTCCTTCATGAAGATGTTGGCAATATCTATTTCCTGGCAAGTTAATTTGACAGGAACGAAGTGAACAAAATCGCTAAATTTTTCCACCACTACCATGATGGAATCATTCTGCTTGGCTGATTTTGGTAATCCAGTGATGAAATCCATGGAGATGGTTTCCCATTTCCATTCTATAATTGGCAGAGGTTGTAACAACCCTACTAGATGTCAGTGTTCTGTCTTAACCTGTTGGCATTCTAGACACTTAGCTAGATAGTCAGCTATGTACTTTTTCAATCTAGGCCAATATAATTGCTTCCTAGTGGTCGTGATCATTTTATGATAACCTCGATGACCAGTATATGGTCTCTTGTGCAATTCATCCATTACGAACATCTTCAATTTGTCACAACTTGGAATATAAAATATGTTTCTATAAGTCATTAGACCTTCGTCCAACATCTGATAGCCTTCATACTTTATCCATGTGGGCTCTTTCTTTAGGTACAATGTCGCGATCTTGAAGAATGCATATGTTTCTTGTGCATTCCTGACTCTTTCCCTGACATTTTTATCATAGGTTCTCACCACTTCTAGGTGAATCATTTTCACACTTCTTCTAAGGGCATCGACCACCCTATTTTCCTTTCCTTTGATGTGTTTGATTTCGAAATCAAACTCACTAAGGACAGCCATCCACCTAGCTTTCCTGGCATTGATTTTTGGTTGATCAAACAAGTGCCTCAACCCACAATGGTCTGTGATAAGTATCAATATCCTACCTAGGAGGTAATGCCTCCAAATTTTTAAAGCATGCACTATGGAAACCAATTCTACATCATGGGTCACATAATTGATTTCATGCTCATTCAATTTTTTGGATTCGTAGAAAATTACACGTCCTTATTGCATAAGAACTCCTCCAAGTCCTTCCTTGCAGGGATTTGTACACATGAGAAACTCATTATTAGGGTCTACAATATTCAACATGGGTGTGTGGGTCAGAAGGTATTTCAGTGTCTACAATCTTTTTCACATTCTGATGTGCAAGTGAATTTAACCTTGTTTTTTTTAAGGGCAGTGATTGGACAACCAATCTTGGAAAATACTTTTACGAGCCTTCTATAGTATCTTTTTAATACCATAAAGGATCTGATATCAGATACATCCTTTGGAGTATGCCATTCCATAACAGATATGATCTTTTTAAGGTCTACTGCTACTCCTTCTTTAGAAATAACATGGCCTAAGCAATGGACTTGCTTCTGGAAGAAGTCGCACTTGCTAAACTTAGCATAGAGATGATTCTCTCTTAGTACTTGAAGTAAAAATCTAATATGTTCTTCATGATCCTCTATGTTCTTGGATTATATTAGGATATCATCAATGAAATCCAATACAAATCTGTCTAGGAATTTTTTGAGTACATTATTCATCAAGCACATAAAAGTGGCGGGGGAATTGGTTAATCCAAATGACACCACCAAAAATTCATAGTGCCATACCTTGTCCTAAAGGTTATTTTGTGGATATCTTCATCCTTGATTTGGACTTGATGGTATCCATACCTCAATTCAATATTTGAGAAAATGGAAGAACCCCCTAATTGGTCGAACAAGTCATAGATTCTTGGTAAGGGGTACTTGTTCTTTATGGTTGTCTTATTGAGTTTTCTATAATATATGCACAGTCAGAGTGTGCCATATTTCTTCTTCACAAAAAAGACTGGTGCTCCCCATGGAGACACATTGGGCTGAATGTACCCTTTGTCCATCATTTCCTTTAGCTCTATCTTTAGCTCAACTAGATCAGGTGTACTCATCCTATAGGGTGTCCTAGACACTAGCACTTCTCCTAGTGCAAGTTCTATCCAGAAGTCAATGTCTCTTCTCGGAGGTAGACTCGGTACCTCTTCTGGGAACATATCTATATACTCTCTTAATATGGGGTGGTCCTTTAGGTTTGGTTTGTCATCCTCAATGGATTCCAACACCTATATTACATATAGAGGACATCCCTTTTTGCAATACTTTTTCATTTGAAGGGATGATATTCATCTCAATGAGACAAACTTCTGAATCCCTTGGAGGGTTATCTTTCTCTATTTTTAATTTACACATTCTAATGTTTTGTGGTAATAGTACAACTTAGTTTTATAAGAATATATTCATTCCATACCAAGCAACAGGTCATAAAACCCTAGGGGAAGTGTGTTAAGGGTAGCTTGGGTGAGCAATCCATCCATAAGGAATTGGCAGACAGATATGACCTCTTCTACTTTTATTTTGGCACCACTGGCTAGTTGTACTAACCATGGCTTAACATGTCTAAATGATTTCAGTTTAAACTGATCAATAGTCTGAGGGGCTACATAAATTATATTATAACCAAGGTCAATTAAAATATAAACCAAATGGTTGGAAATCATACCTTCCATCTCCACCACTGAATCTTGGTGGTCGACTTGTTTATCATCCATGGCTTCATAAATCCATGGAGTGCTCCTAGCCACATCATTGACTGTGGTAGCTTCTTGGATATTGTATACTCTCCTACTATTTTTTTTTCTATTTGGACAATCCCTCAGTATATTTTCTTCTCCACAACCCCAACATTTTAAGGGTTCCTTCTTTGGGTTATCAATATTTCCTGGGGTTTCTCCAAAAGGTTTATTTCCACTCTGGGAGGGGAAATTTTGTTGATATAAACTTCTAGTAGGAAGGCTTATCCTAGATTCATTCCTATAGTTCTTAAATCTTGAGGATTTGAACCCCTTCTTATTGAATCATGAACTACTCTTCTTCTTCTAGTCCTCGCAAGGTTTTGTCTGACTCCCAATTTTTTCATAACAATACCTTGCCTTTCAAATAATGTCTTCTAAGGTATTTGGCTCATCAAACTCAATCATGTTCTGGTAGGTCTGAGGTAAACCACTAATAAATCATTTCACTTTTACCTTTTCATCCTTTATGTAGGATACATACCTCAACAAATCAAGGAGCTTATTGACATATTACTCTATGATGAGTTGTCCCAGCTTGAGTTCATAGAACTCCTTAGTCTTCCCATCAAATTATTTCTCAGATAGATACTTCTTCTTGAAGTGTTTCTCAAATTGTTTCCATGATAAGTCCTATTCATGGATTCCTTTCACATTCTTAAGGTCTTCCCACCAAATGGAAGCCTTTCCATTTAGGTTGAATATGGATATTTGAGCCTTCAATTTTTCAGAGTAGTCATGGACTTTGAAGTACTTATTTAAACCAAGAAGCCAAGCTTCTTCTTCTTCCCCCTTTTCAATCTCTCCATTGAAAGAGGGTGGTTTGGATTTCTTGAACTCTTCAAAATCATGACTTTTGGAATGATTTCGCTTCTTTCCTTTCCTTTGAGAATGTGATCTAGTTTTTCTACTAGAAGATCCCTCAAAGTTGCTAGTTTCCTTTTCAAAGGAATCTCTCGATGAGTGTCCCCTGCTTCCAAGTTGGGCCTTCCTCGAGGTACTCCTTCTAGTGTGGCCACTTATGGGACCATGCTTTTGTATCTCAGGTGGAATTTGACTTGTCTTCATATGTCGTCATTCCAAATGACTGGTTTTAGGTCCATGCTACAACTGAATCTATATATCGGATAAGCTCTGCAATAAGAATGCATTAATTTCTGTTTGTTTTTCTTTATCCTTTATCAATCTCTTTTTGTCGGCCTTGCAACTCTGTAATTAGGACATGAGGTTCCTTACAGTTTCATCTAGATATAGAGGTGTCTCCACTTCCCTCCTTTCATCAGATTCTTTGTCTCTATTGTGGAAGCCATCCCCCGCTTCATGGAGCATCACCATCCTTTATTCTTGTAGTTTTATCACTATTCACTGACTTATTGAGTGTTGAAAAAACACTTCTTGTTAGCTAACATTCTATTAGTTCATCAACAACACATAGCTCATATTTCTTAAATACACACACAGAGTGAAAAGATTTCATTCTTTTCTTTAGTAAGAGTTTAACCAGACTCTTTAGGGAAGAGGTAAGGTAGGGATTCACCCTCAAAATGATTTAAATATAGTTTTTACGCAACTCTTCCATGAGCCCAAGCAGGACAAGTGTTGTAACCATGTTCTGATACCAATTTTTAACACACCCGACTCTTTAATACTATTTTAAGGGGTGGGGCATTATAAATTTGCTTTTCCTTAACTAACTCAGCTCGAATCATCTCTCCTATATGATTCATTCTCTTATACTTTCCCGTAGCTTTCTAACGACTTCTATCAGGTTCTAAACCGACCCTTGGTTTATATCTTATAACTTCCCGAAGTTCTTCAGGATTCAATGGTTGAGGGCCACGTGGTGCCCCTGTGGATTCACGTCACATGTTTTATTTCCAAGTTCCTTCCTCCACTGTGTAAAACCACCCATCATCTGATATGATGATTGGACTTACTCTCTTTCTCCTATATTATTTGTGGAGGAATTTGGCATTTCAACGCTCCAATGCTTCATGCCTCTTTACTTATCTATTCACAAGACCTCTCAGAGTTCCAAACTTTTGAGGTCCCATAAGCTCACCAAGTGGCTCTGGAATTTGGGTTGTTCCGTCTCTCTACCATACTACATATGATATCCTCTGGAGTCTCAAAGTCCTAGAGTCCCAGAGTCTTGTTCATTTCACCACTCACATTGTCTAGGCAGACACGTATCAGTAACTGACATGTATGAGGGGTCAGGGTGACATGTTTTATGTTCCAATGGGCCTATAGGGTATGTGATCCACATGAATCTGGGTGACACATGGCACATAAATATGGGGTCCATGTCACCCTATTTGATGTCACTGCACCACGTCACCCCGTACTGACAAACTTCTAATATTCCTCACATATCATGGTTGAGATTCGACCATGTAGATTTACAGTTTTTCAACTCTTGTTACCTCAGGGAATTGATTGCAACAACTGAAAGGATGGGGCAAGGATAGGTGGTTGTAGCCACCTTCCATTTGTATCCGGATAACATATGGGTTTATAGACTCATTTTGGTTGTAGCCCGAAAATATAGGGAGTCGGAGCCTCGTTCCAGTTGCACCTGGAGAAAAAAGGAATTTGGTGATTCCAATGAATGTAATTATTAAAGACATATAAGAAAAATCATTATGTGGTTTTCTCCCAGATTGGGTTTCCACATAAAAATATTGTTTTACTATGCATGTGTATGATTGTTCATTGTTTATGGTTTATATACTCAACAATTATTGGATGATAATTTTGTATTCATCATAAAGATAAATAACACTTACATACTGTGGTTAAAAGGATTAAAATGATCTATTAATGATTCACTCCCCCTCTTAGTAATCTAACAATTGGCATGAGAGCGGGTTCCTTTAGAAATCAGTTTAACCACTAAAAGGTGGATCATGGAGAGAAAAATTATGTATAAAAATGGAATACCACAGTTTGATGGACAAAACTATACATTTTGGAGCAGAAGGATGAAAAAATATGTATAGGTATAGGGATTTGAGGTTTGGCAATTAGTTGTAGATGGATATAAAGAACTAGAAGTTCCTCCAACAAATGAAAATAGAAGGAAACTGTGTCTAAATCATTCAAAAGCCACAAATGCACTTTTGAATGGTCTTTGTGATTCAATATTTGTCAAAGGTATGCATTGTAGCTCTGCTAAAGATAATTGGAAAAAACTTCAGAATATATATGAACGAGATGAAAAATTGAAGGCAACAAAGCTTCAAACTTACAAAGGTCAATTTGAATAGCTAAATATGAAGGAATATCAAAATATTTCAACTTACTTCTTACGAGTTGTTGACACAGTGAATGAAATCATAGGATTGGGAGAAGAGGTTGATGAATATATAATTGTTCAAAAGGTACTAAGATCTCTTCCAATGAGATCTTATCCTAATATCTCAACACTAGAAGAAAGAGTAGATTTGGATTGAATAAGCATGGATGAACTGCATGGAATTTTCATAGCTTATGAAATGAGAACTGAACAGGAGAATCCAGGTACAAAAGAAACAACCTTCAAAGAATCCAAGAAGTCAAACAAAAAGGAAAAATAATATAGTAACAACAATGACATCTCAGAGGATGATGAAGTATCCAACCTCGTCACAAAACTGAAAAAGGGAATTGGTGGTAGATATAAAGGTAATATTCCATTGATTTGTTTTAATTGTGATGGTGTTGGTCATTTTTCTAACAAATTTCCTCATAAGAAAAATAAAATAAATGATGAATATGATTCAAATAGAAAACAAACATATAAAGGCAAAATAACCAAAAATAAATTATTCAAGAAAAGTTTGTGCACCAAAGAAGACAACTCCTCATTAGATAAAGATGATGTCAGGGAAAGTGAGATAGAAAGAGTTTTATTCATGGAAATAGAAGATTCTGATAAAGAATGCATCGAAGAATAATATGAAGAGGGAAAATTTTACTAGAAAGAAGAATTGTTAGGTGCTATAGAAGTTATAAAAAAAGAAAAGAAGAGAAACAAGAAGCTTCAAGAAGAACTAGACTAGAAAGGAGACACTCAATAACTAGAGAAGATGATCACAAAGTTGAAGGTTCAAATAGAAGAATACAAAAGAATCAAAGAATCACTTAAATAATAGTTGGAAGAAAAGTACATAATCATTGGAAATTTGGAAGCAAAGATTGTTACATTGAGAAAATACCTTCAATAGGAAAACATGCAAAATAGATCAAAGATTTTGGATAATATTATCAATAGTTAGAGGACACATAATGAGAAGGCCAGGATAGGATACAATCAGACAGAAAGAGGCTCAAGCTCCAAAAATACATATCAAGAAACAAAACCAAGAAGCTAGACAGTTAGAGGAGACAAGAAGTTTTACAGGGAAGATAACAAGGACACTCCTCCACCTAGAAGATTCATATTTCAAAATTTTCGACAGTCAGAAACAAGCATGCCTCAAGAAGAAGAAGGATTCACAAGAGTAACTCCTTTCATAATGTCCTCAACTCCAAGGTATCAAACTATCTTCTTTGGTTTATTTTATTTTTGGAGATAAAGCTGTAAATTGCAGAGCTAATAGCAGGAACAAAAACAACTTTGAAATTCATGCACAAAATGGTTATCCAAGAAGGCCTAGTGAAACATAGAGAAGAAGCAACAACAAGTTTGAATCATTGAGCACTAAAGTGGAATTATACAAGTGCAAAAAATTTGGACACATGGCCAAAGATTTTAGAATGAAAGTCGCTCCTAGAGAATCACAATAAAATAAAAACAATCATAGACAAGAACCTCAACAAAGAATATGGATAAGAAAGAAGAATCAGTTTAACAATGAAAAAGGCACACTTGATCTGCAAGCTAAACACAAGAAACATGGTTGGTATGTTTATAGTGGTTGCTCAAAGCACATGACATGTGATGAAGACTTGTTTCTTACATTGAGAAAGGAAAGAGATGGATCGGTCTCCTTTGGAAACAATGACTCAACTAGAATCATTAGAAAGGGAATAGTCATAATTGGAAACAAGAATACCAAAGAAGAAAATGTTCTACTAGTGGAACATATGAAACATAACATTGTAAGTGTAATTCAAATGTGTGACCAAGGACAAAAAATTACGTTTGATTCATAGAAGTGTGAGATAAGAAAATCAGGATCAATAAAATTGATTGCAACAACTACAAGAACTTCAAGAAACATATATGTATTAAGTGAAATTGGAAATGAAAAGTGTTTTCTAGGAAAGGAAGATGAAGTTTGGATATGTCACAAAAGAATGGGTCACACAAATTTTGATAACCTCGTCAACGTAAAGAAAAAGGAAGTAGTCAAATAAATGCCCTGGATCATGAATCCAACCAAGACATTATGCAAGCATTGTCAATGAGGAAAGAAAACAAAGACCAGGTTCAAATCAAAGGAATTATCAATGACAAGACCACTGAAAATTGTGCATAATGGTCTATTTGTACCAACTAGAACAAAGGGTTTAAAAGGTGAGAAATATTTTATGTTATTGGTTGATGATTATACAAGAATGACTACAATTTTTTTTCTCAAGAATAAGTCAGAAGAATTTGAAAAATTCAAGGTATACAAGGAAATGGTTGAAAATGAAATGGATTCAAAAATAAAATGTTTGAGATTTGATAATGGAGGATATTTTACTTCAAAGGAATTTATGGATTTCTGCAGCAAGCATGGAATAAAAAGGCAATTATTCATTGCTAGGACACCTCAATAGAATGGGGTCATCAAAAGAAAGAATAGGATGGTATAGGAAATGACATGAACAATTTTAATGGATTCCAATTTGACAGATGTTTTTTGGACACATGTAGTGCATACAAAAATTCACATTCAAAACAGATTAATGCTTAGGAACAACAATGACACAAATCCTTACAAGCTATGGAAAGGAAGACCAACAAATGTGAAGCACTTCATATTTTTTGGAAGTTAATGCTACATCAAAATAGAATATGGTAGAATGGGAAACTTTAATTCTCATGTGGACAAAGACATACTTGTTGATTACTCAAGTATAAGGAAAGCATACAAATGTTACAATCTAAGGCTCAACAAAGTTGTGGAAAGAATCAATGTAATGGTTGATGAGATAGGTGGAAGAAAATTAAAAGAAGAAGAAAAGGAATCAGTGTAACGAGTTTACAAAGAAGAAGCAAAGGATGAAGAAACAATAGAAGGGGAAGATGAAGAAGATCGGATAGAGGTAGAAGAGGAAGTACACCAGACACCTCCAAATTACCTAGAAAACTAATATAGAAGAATCATACTTCAGATCAAATTATCGGGAACAAAGATGTAGGAATTGAGACTAGAAGAACAATTTGCTCACCAGAACAACTACACCTAGCACTCTTATCTTCAATTGAACCAAATAGTTTTGAAGAAGCTAGAGAGGATGAATTGTGGATAAATACCATGGATGAAGAGTTGGATCAGATAGAGAAGAATGAAACTTGGGAATTGATTCCAAGACCAAGGTACAAGAATGTGATCGGCACAAAGTGTGTCTTCAAAAATAAATTGAATGAATATGGACAGGTTACTAGGAACAAAGTTAGATTGGTATGTAAAAGATACACAAAGGTTGAAGGTATTGAATTTGAAGAGACATTTTCTCTAGTTTCCAAAATGGAAGAGATTAGATTGATCTTGGATTATGCACATTTCAAGAATATTAAAGTGTATCAGATGGACGTGAAATCAACCTTTATGAATGGGGAACTAGAAGAAGAAGTCTACATTGAGAAACCAGAAGGATTTCAACTGTCATAGAATGAGTATTATGTGTGCAGGTTGAAGAAGTCCTTGTATGGTCTAAAACAGCCCCCCAGATCATGGTATTCTAGACTGGACAGATATCTATAGAAGAAAGGGTTCAAAAAAGGAAATGCAGACAACAACCTCTACATCAAGATAAATTAAGATAGTATTTTATTAATTGAAGTTTATGTTGATGATATTATTTTTGGAAGTGGCGATAATAGGTTAAATGAAAAATTTGCAAAGGATATGAAGAATGAATTCGAAATGTCATTACATAGAGAACTATCCTTCTTTCTGGGTGTTTAGATATGTCAAATAAACAAAGGCATTTTTATTTCTCAAACTAAGGATATCGGAGAAATGCTAAAGAGGTTCAAAATGGAAGATTGCAAACCAATCAATAATCCTATGCAAACCATTTGAAAGTTTAGTAAAGATGATGATTCAAAGTCTACAAATCAAAGGTAGTACGTGTCAATGATTGGTAGCTTACTCTATGTGAAAACATCCAAACCAGATGCAATGTAGGCAGTTGGACATGTGGCACAATTTCAAGAAGCACCAAAGGAATCCCATGTTCTAGCAGTAAAGAGGACATTCAAATATCTCAAGGGTACAAAAGAGTTTGGATTATGGTATCCAAAAGGAAAGGATCTATCACTTATTTCCTATGATGAAAATTGGGTAGGTTGCATTGATGACTAACAAAGCACCAATGGAGTAGCATTCTACTAGGGTGAGTGTTTGGTATCTTGGATAAGAAAGAGATGATCATCAATATCATTATCTACAATTGAAGAAGAGTATATTGTAGCAAAAACATGTTGTACAAAGGTTTTATGGATGAAAAAAACTATGACATATATATAGGTTGACTATGATGAGCCCATTCCAATATATTGTGATAATACAAGTGCCATAAGTATCTCAAATAATCTAGTGATCCACTCCAAGATGAAGCACGTTCCAATAAAGTATCACTTTCTATGGGAACATGTTGTAGAGAAGAACATCGGAGTTGAATATGTGGGAACAAAAGAATAGGTTGCAAATATCTTTACAAAACCGCTTCCAAGGGAATCCTTTGAGTATATTCACCAAAGACTCAGAGTAATTTCTACTCCAAAATGAAGTATTTTGAATGCTTATCTTATATGTATTAGATTTACATGAGGAAACACCATAAAGGGGACAGTTCAGGTTGGGGGAGAAGTGTTAGGAAGAGTTCAGTCAGGGGGTGAAACCTCAAGGATAGTTTAGTTAAGGGGAGAAGCCCCAGACGAGAAGTTACTTTTTCCATTGATGTCAAAGAGGGAGAGATTAATCAGATGCAAAATAGAGAGTTAGATGTTTGGAGAGAGAGAACAAAGGCATGTTTCTAGGGGGAGTGATGGTCACAAGGGGGACATGAGAGATATGACTTCAATGTTGCATCATAGTGTTTCCATCAATTCCAAAGGGGGAGATTTTTTATTAATTCGGTTGGTTTTCATTGATGTCAACCCTTGAAGCAAGTTCGATAGTGAATTATGGTAGCGCAAAGGTATGGGTAAGGGACCCATGTTTGTTTGAGGTATAAATCCATGAAGATCAGTGAATATGTAGGTAATACTATTCTAGATGGATAGTACATGTCATTCCATTTTTGTAGATACGTGGAATGCCACGTGGTTCCTCACAGTTAGTGAGATATGGCCTTGTGAATTTGGAGGACCCCCAAAAGTATTCTAGAAGCCCCTAGAATATCAACAAGAAGTCAATTATTCAATAAAGTCTTCAACAATATTCCTAGTCAATGTGGTTGCAAGGAGAAATTAATTAAATAATAAAGTTAACAAAGTGGCTAAGTGGACAAAGTTGGTTAACTGGACAAAGTGGTTAAGTGGACAAAGTGGCTAAGTAGATACTTTTAGAGGAATCTACTTCAAGAGTATAAATAAGAGAGCAAGTGATCTAGATGGATCTCGATGGCCATCCACCTTTTCCACCGAATCTCCATTTTGAGCCTGTGGTTTTGATAAACCATGATATTCACCCTTTTGATGGGGAATGGAATGTAAATTCATCTTCATTTGTTAATTACAAACATCATTTCCCAATGGTCTTATGTATATTCCTACAACATATAATTAATGCACTTAAACCCATTATAACTCCACGGTTAAGTGTGCTTAAGCTAGAGTAGTACTGGGATGGGTGACCACCCGGGAAGTCCTAGTGTTTTACATGCCTATGGAATTTTATAAACTTAGTCCAATTTATCCCAGATGCATCATGGGAATTGTTATCCTCTCACTCTCTCGTATATAATTGAGGTGAAGGAGGCCCTTTAAGCATGCAATGGAGTGTGATGTAAAACTTGTTGCGAATAAAGCGTAGCTAACATATCTTTCTTCTCAGAGATAGGCTACCCCATTCTTCTAGTTCGTGTTCTACAATTTTTTTCTCTCTTGTTCATTAATAGAAGTTGGTTTTCACTATATCTCTATGTATTTCCTTGTTATATATCAATTATATTTTTGTCTTCATGTCATTCTAAAAATAATCTTGATCAGTGGTATCAGAGTAGGTTTCTCCTTGTCGTTTCTTAGAGAATTCTCTTGATGAGGTTAGGGTATAGAGAGTTGGGTCTCGAGCTAGTTTAACTTGAGGAAAAATGCTCTGGCCAGCCCAAGTGACCTCCCATGGAGGAAGAAAAGAGAGATGACAAAGCAAGAGATCCTTTCAAGGTGTTGCTCTTAGAATCCCTTGTACGACAGAGGAACGAGATGATGGAAAAAAATTCTCAAATCCTTCGAAGACTACCGATGTTTGCGGTTGAGGCATCTTCGACAAGAATCCATTTCGCAAGTGCGACACCCTTCAAGGTACAATTCAATTTTGAAATCCCCTTATTTGAAGGCCAGATAGATGCATATGCTCTAGAAAAATGGTTGAATCTGCTAGAAGGTTATTACTTTGTCCAAAAAAATTCCAATGGTGAAAAGATCACCTTCATGCTCCTTAAATCCCTTACACATGTCAGATCTTGGTGGGAAGTTTACTGGTGGAGGTACATCGTAGATTAATATACACTATTTGGGAGAGAACCCAGTTGGGCATCCTTTGTAGATTCCCTAAAGGAGGATTTCTACCCTATCGAAAACTATGATGAACAATACATGATATGGAAAACTCTATGCCAGAAAAGAGACCAGATGGTGTTGGAGTACACCAACATATTTCATACCTTGCACTCAAATATGGGTATCAAATACTCTGATAAAAACATGGTTTTGAAGTACTGCAGTGGTCTACATGGGTACATCCAAACAATGACGAATTTCTTAGACATATCCTCATTGGGAGCTTCTTATCGATATGCATTCAAAATTGAGCAGGAATTCAAGAAGCATAGTAAGTGGGAGAAGAATGGAAAAGGAAACTCTAACTCACATAATGAAGGATAGAGCAAGGAAGGCCAACCTCAAGAGATCCAGTCCCATATGTAGGAAAAGAAGGTTAACGAAAAGTCTAACAAAGACACCAGAAAGTGGTGTGAGTTCCACAACAACCCTTGTCACAACATTGATGAATTTCACTCAATACAATCATTGGTGGCCAAGCTCAAAGACAAAGAGATGAACCCTGGATTAGACCCTGATTCATAAAATAATAAAAGGAGATAAATCATTGATGCATAACCCACTGCTACTATCACAATTGGAAAAATCCAACCAGATGAGGATCTTGAGGAGGGGGAGAAACACTTCCATTCATATATGTGGGTGAAGGGGACCCCACTGCATTTTATTTTTTATAGTGGAATCCAAAATAACATCATCTCTGAAGAGGTTTTCAAGAAGTTGTATTTTCCAACAACACCACGCCCTCAACCATACAACATCGGATGGCTTTACCAGGGTCAATATCTTTGTGTCAGCCAGTAGTGTCACCTGTCCTACGAAATCAATCCCTTCAAGGATGAGTTATTGTGTGATGTTTACCCAGTAGAAGTATATGATGTCTATTAGGCCAGCCATATATGTAGAGGGTTCATGTTGTTTATGAGTATCGACCCCATTGTATCATTATTACTCTAGGGGGTCATCTATACAAGATACCAGAGGTAGTTCTGACTATTGTCCCACCAAAACAATGCCACAAAGTAATCTATAATATTAAAAAGTTTAGCCTCTTCACAATCCAATCATAAAGTGAATAGAAGGACACTACAATGACTGCAACCTCATCCCAAGACCTTTTTATCTAGCAGAGGTAGATCAAAAATATTGTAGAAGAGTAACAATATGTTCTTGTTGCACCTACGGGGATGCCTCAACACTGCCCAGTCAAGAAAGGTTATAATAGAAACCTCCATACTATTCATGTTGCATATTCACTGATAGAGTCCCTCCACACTCAGATAGACTATGCAACTAGATTGGTCAAATGGATCCAACCCCTCCAACAATAGGTTCATGAAAACCTCCAACAACATAAGAAGGATAGCTTCTTCAACAAGGCAAGTAGTGCACCAAGATTTGGATTTAGTAGAAGTATCCCTATCTCCCAAGGAAACTTGATGAAATGGGGACCATTGCTTCCTAAAGGTGGAATAATGATCCAAATGGATCTCAGTGGCCACCCACCTTTTCCACTGAATCACCATTTTGAGACTGTGGTTTTGATAAACCATGATATTCACCATTTTGATGGGGAATGGAATGTAATGTCATCTTCATTTGTTAATTATAGACATCATTTCTTAGTGGTCTTATGTACATTCCTACAACATAGAATTAATGCACTAGATTAAATTAGAACTCCACAGTTAAGTGTGCTTAGGCTATAGTAGTAATAGGATAGGTGACCTCCCAAGAAGTCCTAGTGTTTTACATGCCTATTGCATTTTATAAACTTTGTCCAATTTATCCCACATAAATCATGGGAATTGTTCTCGTCTCACTCTCTCGTATATAATTGAGGTGAAGGAGGCCCTTTAAGCATGCAATGGAGTGTGATGTAAATATTGTTGCGAATGAAGCGTAGTTAACATATCTTTCTTCTCAGAGATAGGATACCCCATTATGACAAATTTTTTCTCTCTTTTACATTAATAGAAGTTGGATTTCACAATATTTATGTGTTCTCTGCATTATCTCTATGTATTTCCTTGTTATATATCGGTTATATTGTTGTCTTCATGTCATTCTAAAAACAATCTAGATTAGCAAGGGTCTCCCATTAGCACCCTTTTGAGCATATTGAATATCTACAAGTTACTGAGGTAACCAAAGGAGATATAAGGAAAAATTCAAAGGGAAGGTGAAGTAAAGAAGGCAAAAATTCAAGGGGGGATCAAGTCTTTTCATGATGATTTATAAGGTGTTATAGGTAAAAACATCATAACTTCTTCATAACATATCCAAATTCAATGAGACCAAATGAATTTTGTAAAGTACAATATGTAGTATTTTATCTACCATTTTCATATCCATGCAACAAATATTCTGCGCATGGCATGCTCTACATGTTCACTCTCTAGAATAAGCCAAAATTCAACAAGGTATGCCAATTTTTCTATAACTCCTTTTCTGGGAGGTTCCAAGAAATGAAACTTATAGGAATTGTAGACAAGACACTGAATAACATTGTGTACCATTTTTAGTCCTTCACTCACTACAAATTTGATAGAACAGGTTCTGATAGTGGCATAGTCATTTTCTACATTTGGAACTTATATTTCATGGTGGTAGAATGGGGCAAGGATACGTGGTTCTATCCCCCTTCTAGTTGTATCTGGAGAACATAGGGGGTTGTAGCCTCATTCTTGTTGTAGCGAGAGAATTGGGCAGTTGGAGCTTTCCTCATGTTGTATCCTGAAAATATAGGGGGTCAGAGCCTCCTTCCAGTTGCAGCTAGAGAACAAAGGAACTTGGTGCTTCCAATGAATGTAATTTTTAAATACATCTAAGAAAATTCATTCTATTTTTTTCTCCCGCATTGGGTTTCCACGTAAAAATATCGGTGTATTGTGAATGTGTATGATTTTTCATTGTTTATGGTTTACTTACTCTACACTTATTGGATGATAATGTTATGTTTATTATTGTTGGCATAGGGGCAGACCCGGGGTTCAACGCTACAAGATCACACCAACACAACCCTAACTACCAGCCCTTTCGGAAACACCTGCGAAGTAGAAGAAGTCTCACCCGAGGTAGAGGCAGGGGTGGTTGTAGGACTCAAGTGTCTGCAACCTTAGCTGAGACACGGATCTGTGATTATATCACTTACAGAGAACTTAGCATCGATCAGTTATCAATATTCAACCCTTATTATACTTTGCAGATAACACAGAGCATTGCAAAATTCACTTAGATCTAAGGTATCTTAGTACTTAGAAACAGTAAAATAGATCAGATCCAACACATCAACACTAAGCATCTTCATACATATCTGATCTACTATTCATACACATCTAATAATCACAAAGCATAAATAGATCTATCTAAGTATATCAAAGAACTTAGCAAAAGCAGAGATAAGCACGTGAAGACAAGGCACAAAGCATAACACACAAATTTACGTGCTTCACCACCACCCTGGGGCTACATCCACCAAATCTTCTTCTTTATTATCATAGACCAAGTGGTTATAAGAACAGAGCCATAGAAACCCTTACTTCGCACATGATAGAAGATCTGTGCAAATCGCTAGATCCTTCTTCCTTCCCTTTCAGCACAAAGCCTTCTATATCTTCTCACAGAGACTTGCACTAAGCTCTACAAGTCTATATAGAATGTGAAAACTCTCAATCACACAGATCCCTTCTTGGAACTTATCCTATATCACTTAGATACAATACCATACCACTATCCTCTTACATTTCCTATCCTTCTATTTATACATACAAAATGGGCCTAAACATGGGTGAACCCACAGGCTAACATCCTTTTCCCATTACATATTCCCAAAACCCAAAAAAGGACCCAAAAGTGGGTCGAGATTCTACAATCTCCGCTTCATCTGGCACTCTATCTTCGATGGCCTATCGAAGTCCCAAAAATGGTCAAATAAGACCAAGTGTTCCCAAAACTTGGTCAAGGGCCAACAGGCCCCCAACACTCACCTCTGACTTGTCCTGAGTCACTATGGTTTAAGAAATCTTGCCTTGAATGCCTCGACCTTGGCTCAAGCTGCTTCGACCTATTGTAGTGCTACTGCCTCTTTCTCAATGAAATCCTGGATGAGTTCGTCATTGAAAGGTCCTTCTAGGCATTGTTCTACTATGATGATGACCTATCCTAGCTCATCTCCTTGGATTTCAACTTCAGTGAACAGTTGGCATGCCTTCTCTTGCACTGCTTGAAGTCGTTGAGAGACTTCCATCTCTTTGGTCTGGATTGTGTGGATCTATTGTTGGGCAATGCATTGATATGGAAACCTCTTCATTCTTTCTACTAGTGACAAGGCCTTCAGTTGCACTTGTAACATATCTACATGTTGCTTTGCTTCTTGGAGTTGTGACTCCAATTCTTCTAAATCTGGATTCTCCGTGAGGTTTTCATAAGTTTGAGCACTCCTATAGCTCAGATGCTTACATTCCAAAGAAAGGGATTTTATTCTATCAACTACACTGCGAGCAGTTGCCTCTCTTAGGTCTTTGATTTCTTAAGGAGTCTTGGGCATAGTTCGATGTTCCAGGTCTACAATGCACTACTGAAGTTGTTAGATCACTTGTTCAAGTTGTGCCACCTGCTGTGGAATTCGTTCCTCAGCTCTCACTTCTATGATGGTCACAGAGTGAAGTTCTTTGTTGACCAGTTCCTTTACTTCTAGCTGCTCTATGATCAACTGGTCCTTGCTCTGTTGTAGCTCTTCTTTCTCTTTGTCCCACTGTAATTGAAGAGCAAGTTTTTCTCGTTCAAAAGCACTGCGCTTCTCGACAAATACTCCTTGTACCTTTGTCAAAGCCTGGATGGCTTGCATTGTTTCTTTCTAAGCTCATCAAAGGCGATCTTCAAATTTATCAGGAATCTGGTGCAATTGGGTTGGATCATCTTCTGGTTCTACTGTTCCTGTTGTCAGAGGCACAATGAAGACTAAACGACTAGACTGGAGTGCCTGTTGCACTCCTTGGAGTTCAATCTCAATGCAATTATACATCTACTCCTTCTTCTCCTCCTACTTCTCTAATACCTCTTGTGAATCATCGTTCACAACTGCAATGATGAAATTAAAATCATCCAATGTGAGGGTAGTCTGCATCTTGGTCACAGGGGTTCTAGGTTTCTTCTGGGAGGAAGATTTCAGAGGTGAAACCTTCCTTTTCTTCGATGAATCCTCTTCATCCCTAGGTGGTGGTACTTCTCCTTTATGTTGTTCAATATCTTTTCCTTCTACCTCTTCGACATCATCCCCTTTGTTGGAGCCGCCTTTGTTTTCTAGCCCGTCACAAATTTCATTTTTTAACGCTCGAAATCGAAAGATGGTTTTCATATTTTCCATCTGCGGTTTCAAAATATCTGAAATCTTTATCAATGCAAACAACAATGATTATTGTACTCTCAAGGCAAGTCCTACCTTTCGTAAAAATGTTTCCTCTTTTTTTCTACCTCAGGATCTCGTAGGTCAGATACTATAAGTCATGTAGTTCACATGCCCTGAGCTACAAAACGGTGCAATCGTTTTAATTTTTCACTAAGGACGGTAACAAGGGTAAAGTTTTCCCTAACCCATGATTAAACGTCGTCGGGGTTTCGCACCTCGGCATTCACCAAACCCCAAAATTTATTGTTGTATCCTCGATAGCCGAGAACACGAATTCCTTAGTTTAGTAACCCGTGTCATGGTTAAAAGTAAAAGCTAAACCATGGTAAAAGTTCTTTCGGCAATTCGCCACTCGGCGTTTTCTTTTTCAAAAGTTACACCATCTAAATCCCGACTCGCAAAATCATGATAAGGATATAAACATAATTAATCAATCACTTAATCCATGTTTATCTTCCCTTTTAATTAATTCATATTATCGTGATCTCGTGCTTTCGTAGCTCAGCATGCAAACCCCTCAGAAATTTATTTTCAAAGATCCAAGTCGTGATAGGGCGAATATAATAATTATGAAATTAATTGATCCCCTAATCACAATTTAATTTTAATTAACCAAAATTGATCATCACAGACTCGGGTGTTAGAGGTTCAAAGTGTTAAAGTAAAATCCTCGATATAACGAGTACCGAAACATTGATTAACATTGGTAAAACCGGATTAATTAAGCTAAATAAATGCATATCCCGTGTTTTGATGTCTGCACGATTTACAAGGTAGCCTTATTCCTTCCATACGCCAACTGAATTTTTAAACTGCCAAAATTTATGATATTAATGAAGAAATAGGGCAAATTAATAAATATAAGATCGGATTTTTATGGCAAACTTTATTTCTAAATATGATTTGACAGACTTGTTCTGAAAGGTACCGAGTTTTCAAATATATATAAGAGTTGTGGTTCATTATAACAAATGCATTTCATATCATGCAGAGCACATTATCTCTGAGAAAACTGACTTCTGTATGTATACGTATTTCTATCGCAGAAGAGATAAAACACGATATTCAACCATGGCTCCACAAAAAGCATCCAAAGCCAATGTTGAGGTTTCGGGACAAGGCTCAGACAATGTTGATGATACTTTGCCTCGAAGTATCGACTCGGTCCTGAATTTGTCATTCGTTTCAGATGTTCTGTAGGCAAAATTGGTGGATTATTCCGATGACTCCAGCGACAATGAAAAAGATGATATAACCACCAAGTACAAAATAGTCATCCAATCCGGAATGCACAAAGTAGCATCCAGGCCACGATTGCTTCCATATTATGACATGGTCCGATGGGAATTAGACCATGTGGACATACTAACTAGAACCATCCTGAATGAGCATAAAGTCACCATCGGGACTTTTAGGCCAAAACATCTGCAATCCATGTATAAGCTGCCCACAATGTCTGAATACACATATGGCAATGAATTCTTGGAGGAGTTCAACCAGAAGGAATGTGTATAGTATGATAAAACCATGTCCAGTTTAATAAAAGATTGGGTTTCGAACACCGCAAATTTCAGAGCTGATAGCCACGACATATATTCAATCGCTTCTTTAGAACTGTAGTACAAATATGTAGCCATGATGACATGCAGGTTATACAGGAGAGAGGACACCTCACATTTTTTTCTTCCGTGGCTGCCTCTAATGTTTCAGGTCACCGAAGGTAGTTCCTTCGACTGGGCAAAAATGTTGTCTGATAGCTTGACCAGTCGGGTCACAGAGTATCGGGTGTAGAAAGAGAATGGGAAGGCATCATCATTTTTCATGTCTACATACATTATGGACGTAGTTTGTTTTTTAACACCATTTCCCTTAATGAGCTGGAGTTGGAATCCAACAGAAGATGAGTCCATACATGTCTATCATTAAAAATTATGGGAAAACAAAGCACCAAATTTCATATATGAAATATTCAACTGGGTGATGGTGTCTCTGCATGTCACTATTTTCGGTCACCCGCCACCCAGGATATCGGATAGAATAGTGACAAATCTTAGCAGTATAGAAGACTGGTATGTAGAGGCCAAATTTTCATAACTCAGAGTTTTCAGGGCTTCTGTTCCCCTGCATGCATTTCCATTGTTCATTCCCAACAAGCTGGCTTGTCATGAGGTTTCTAGATAGACAGTAATCGATGGTATAAGCAAGGAGCTTAAGGGATATTCAAATAAGGTATGGCCACCTTTTCCTGTACATTTAAATTCATGTTCTTTATTAGATTTTGGGCATGCCAAAGCTGAGGCAGCAGCCCTGGAAGACCTAAATTTAGTCTCCATTGAATACAAGAATCACGATCCGCAAAGGGTCGTGAGCAATCATTTGGCCAGTTACGAGCTCAAGAGATTTGAGCACGAGAATTCACCCTCGGATGACATTTTCCGAGGCGCAAGGTCCTATGCCGAGATTCTATCTTGAATACAAACTTTGGCACCCGAAGAAAGAGTCGATGTTCTGAAGTTCCAGGAACATCGATGCAATTATCTTCCCGCAATGTTGCGGGGTGAAAGTCCGAGTACGTCCGAGGTGAGACAAAGATATGCTGAAGGCTCTAAGGATGCGACTCCCGATCAAGAAAAACACCAAGACGAGGGAGAGAAAACTAAAAATCCAAAATAAGAGATAAAAACTCATGAACCACTGAAGAAGCAGAGTCCAGTTACTACTCCGGGAAAATAAGCGAAGCAGAACGAGGAACCTATCACATCAGTTACCCCCTTGCAGTTGACTCAGGGAAATATTGATGCAGTATGGATCTTCAATGAAGAGTTGAGGCCTATAAGGGTAGAATAACTCCTTCTGAATGTGTTTTTCTTCGATAAGAAGAGAAAGGAAGTGGTAAAGAGGGAATTCTATCAGGAAGGAGAGTCAACTGCAAAGAAATACAAAGTCATAACTGATGGGAAGGACAAGAAGAATGAACTATTCACGACTGAAATAGCAGGGACATTAGGAGCATATGCCTCTGAAAACCAATTCTCAGTCAGGCTTTTGAAAAACCATCTTAAACGAAAAAATCACCTCATCAAGACCCTTGAAGCCAGACTAGCCATAACAACAGAAACAGCCAAAGACCAGGCGAGTGTAGGAATAGAGCAAGCCAGGTTGGCCAATAAAAACGAGATAGAGATACTCAATACTAAGCTCGAGAAAGCACAGCTAGCGGTCTGAGATGGTCAGATGCAAGCGAGCCAGCAAAGATATTTGATCCAATAGTTGCAAGCTAGGGTGGAAATCACCGAAAGAAAAGTGATAGATATCGGGATGTTTCAGTCCTAGGTGATGGAGATTCGGGGCAGAGTCTCTACGACTCAACGAAATTTACTCGGCAAGGTAGGGGAGATTCAGGACAATTTCTTACTGGTTAATCAAGTTTTGGAGAACTTATCTGCCAAAGAAAGGGAAGATGGAGCAGCACGGGTCGCCTTCCAAGAGGCTGTAATAGACACAAACAACAAGGTTTCGGGAAGTACTCCCATGTTCACCATTTCGGAGAAGACCAGAGGAAACATTCTATTAAAAGAATGGGAGCACAACATCACCGAAGGTAAGCAACAAGCCAAAAAGATAAAGAATTCCTTAGAAGAGGCCTTTAGTTCTATAGATGGCAATCTGATAGGCATTGATAGCGGAGGTAATGCCGAGGCATTGATGCAAATGAATATGGAAAAAATCTTGCTTGATCTAAAGGAAAAAGAGGAAAGAGATTCGGCCGAGATCTCCCAAGTGACTATGGAAGACATAGTCCATATAGAAAAATGAATGATTATACCAAGCACGCAATTATGCGTTATCGACATCATAGACAGACAGATGGAAGATAGGTTGCCGCAGTTAGCCCGAGAATGTTACTTTTTTGAAGCCAGCTATCAAGCAGAACCATCAAGGTTGATATCTCAGCTGGTTGAAATATGTGTCGCATGTACTGAGCACACGCGAGGACAAATGTCTGGCACCAAGTAAAGACAGAGAAAAAGCAATGGACCGATTTCTCTCCTACCTATCATAACCAAAATTTTGTGACGATTGAGATTATATCTTATTTTTAAAACTGTATTAATATAACACAGAAAGAAAAGCAAAAAGGCTGGACCTTTTTGTGTCGATTGTAACAGAGTTTTATATTTTGAGAGTTAATACAAAGCAAATCTGAAGATTCTCAATTCCGTCAAGAATGTGTTATGAGTTTGTTTTCTTGTATCTCATATTTCATTTCATTTCATATTCTTAACTGATGAATGCTTCGTTATAATTTAGTACGACCACTACTATAGCGAATGAATTTTGGTTTTCTGTAATTGTTTACTATTTTTCCTTTGTACCTGCTATCAGCGGGTGTAAGACTAGTCAACACTTTTAGACTTCTATACATTTTCTGTGCTATGTCGGGTTCTTTCCTTACAGTTTTCCTCTTCTGTTTATATGTGATATTCTCCCTTGATAGGAGCCTTACACCATAGACAGCTAAAAAAATTTCTCCCACCTCATACATTTTATTAAGGTATAACTCAGTTACGAGAAAGAGCCTTTGATTTTCACCCCGTTTTATTTCCGAAATCATAAATTCTCTTTTATACGACCAAATTGAGACAATACTTAATTTCTCTCTGAAGTTTTTTTTATTTTACTGTTCCTCCATGACTGTCCCAGTACCAACATAGCCTAATATCGAACCTAGATTATCAAATCAAACTTACATTTCCTTAAACCTTTTCGACACTATTCTCAAAATAGATACTACCTGGGTTGAACTCAAACATTCATGGGCTGTGATTGAACAGGATATAACCATCCAGGAACAGTTGGAAGCTAGACAACACCAACGTAGAAATATTCCTTAGTTTCCTTTGTCGAAGGTTTACATTTCTCTCTTCTCCACCCTTTAACCACTTTTAGACATTGTACTTCTAAGCCTTAAGTACAGACTCTGGAACAACATCTTTTTGGCGTCGCTGTCGGGGACCGAAGTTATGAAATATTTTTCCCTGGGAAAACGACATTTGTTTTTCGTTGAAAGTGTTACCCTTTGATAGTGAACAAAGAGTACACACCTTTTAAGGCTTCCTAATCTTTCACTTGGTGGCTCCACAAATAATAAACTAGCATCCGGTCGAAGGGATACCAGACAAAAATCGGATGGTAAGCAGATTACGCCCGTTACCGATCCCGAGAATATTCTAAAGGCGAGAGGATCTTTTAAGCTGACCACTGCAGTTTACAAACTTAAAACCCCACAACTGAAGACTAAGAATTCTTATAAACCCTCAAATTCATGCAGTCCTCTCTTTGATACTAAAGTTTTAACGTCAAACTGCTCCAAAGTTAGGAGTGAGATTCATCCGACAATCCCCTTAGTACACAAAGGAAAGGGCCCTCTTGAAAGTTCGTCTACAGTCGACATACCATCTTTCCTTCAGTTAAATTTCTCGACCTCACCAAATTCTGAAGAGTGTGTTACACATTCAGTTTCCACACCTGTCAGTTATCCTGATTTCATCTCTTGCAAATCCAAGGAACTGATTCCTCGTGTTCCTTATCTTTCCTCATCAGATTTTCCTTTTCGTGAACAAAATAAAGATTCCCTTTTAATTTTTCGAAACCCCCTTTACAACTTTCCACAAATAACGATGGCAACCACTAGAGGAGGAGGTGGAGGGTTTATCGGAGGAGGAGGGGGAGGATCCCCTCTAGGAGGAGCTGGAGGCCAAGGGCCTACCCCCCCTCCCAGAGTGTTTGTGAAATTTATAGCCAGATATGCTCCTTGGTATTACTCATCCCTCTGCACGACCTTCCCGAAAATTACATAAAAATTTTACCAAAATTCACCGAGGAAGGGGATCTGACTGTGGTCGAACACATTAATTTCTTCGATCAGTTTGCAGATATCCTAGGTATCAAACATGAGGATGTATATTTGAGACTTCTTGTCAAAACCTTCGAAGGCCAGGTCCAAACTTGGTTTCGGATCCTACCTGGAGCATCTATCTTGTCTTATGACGCTTTGGAAGATGCTTTCCTCAGACAATGGGGCGAGAGAAAAGACCATCTATATTATTTAACTAAATTTGGGTCTTTAAGAAAAAATAATTCAGAAACAGTCATGGAATTTATTCAAATATTTAACAAACTGCATAAACAAATCCCAGCCGAGGTTAAACCATCCCAACCCACGGCCAAGGTAATTTTCGTAGGGGCTTTCGAACCGGATTTTTCACTCCTTTTGCGGGAAAGAAGGGGAGACACCCTAAACCAAATGTAATACGATGCTGTAGAAATTGAGTCTAATATGATGGCTTCTGGTAAGATTAAAGCTAAAATAGAAACTGGAAACCAAGAGACCAAACGCTTTAGAGAACAAGCAGGTCCGTCAGGGTCTAATAGATCCGCAGATGATAGGGTAGACTATATGGCCAGAGTAATTAAAGAAATGTCTAATAAAATATCTAGAATGGAGCTCGAACAGGCCAAAGATGACTCTTTCCCTAAAAATGATTTCAAGAGGAACCCCAACCCCCCGAACCAGCAAAGACAAATAAAAAATGAAGATCAAAAAATACAAGCTCCCTTAAAGAATGAAAATTTTATAGGAGCGAACGATTTTCAAGACTTCAGAGATTCTCATAATGATGTCATGAACTTCGGTGATGACTGCACTCAACCATATCTGACTCGAGAAGACTATGAAAAATCTCTAAACACACAACAACCATCGAATAAGGGTGAAGAAGGTGATCACAATGATCTCTGTGAATAGCAACAAGAAACTAAGATGATAATGGTTGAGATCCAACCCAAGTATAACTTAAGATCTAAGAGTAAGCCCATCTCAACTGCTCAACCCAAGAAAATCCTCCAAAGAGGTCAAACTTATCAGCCTACTCTAGAAGAGAACTTATTACCCAACAAAAAAACTAAAGTAGTAAGCACACAAGAGTCTGAAGTAGAAAAAGTTGAAGCCCAAGCACAAGGAACCGAAATAGTAAATAAAATTACGTCTTCAACCAAGACCATGAGTAATAAAGTGGTCCAGACGAATAAGTCGAAAAGGAAGGATTCAAAAGTCTCAACCAAAGAAATAAACAAGGTGAGCGGAGCTTTCAGTTTTGAAAATGAGATAAATAAAATTAAGATACCAATCCCTTTGGTAGAATTAGCAAAAAACCCTGTTTATCGGAAGCAGATTACCAAAGCGATGGGTGTCTCTGAGCTAGAAAGCCAGTCTGATGTTTTAAACCTGGAAGATGACAAGACTAACATCACTTTTGGTCCCCATTTTGAAGGGGCCAAAGACACCATTGCTCCTTTTTATATCACTTTAAATGTGTATGATCAATTGCTACATAATTGCATGTTAGACTTCGAAGCCTCCCATAACGTTATGCCTAAGATTATTATGGACAAATTGGGTCTCCAGATCACCAGACCTTATGGAGAGCTTTACTCTTTTGACTCAAGAAGGGTTAAGTGTATGGGGATGATAAAGGATTTGGTAGTTACCCTTGCGCAGGTCTCGGTTAAGAGTATCCTGATGGATGTGGTTATTGCAGATATTCCCCCTAAGTATGGCTTACTGTTGTCTAGGTCATGGGGAGCCAAGTTGGGGGGATCTCTTCAATTGGATATGAATTTCACCACAATTCCTGTGTTTGGTGGTCAGTTTACTCGCTTGTACAGAGAAATGAGATTAGCATATACAATGAGCGACCCGCAAAACCCAAACAATTTCCCTATTTACATCGCGAACCAAGATCTACGAAATTGTATCTTGTCTTTTGATGATGGTTTAGATGGTTGTCCAGAGGAAAATTATATAGAGAGAGAAGAGTCAAGTTACATGAAAGAGGATCCGTGTAACACCGGTGTCTGAAAAATGTATTTTGACAGTGCTTCATCTTCTGAAGGGGCAGGTGCAGGAGTGCTTTTAGTGGCTCCCGAAGGTAAATTTGTTGTTCCTTTTTCCTACTGATTGAAGTGGGATATTGATTATACTAACAACGTATGTGAGTACGAAGCGTTGGTTTTAGGATTAGAAGCTACTAAAAAGATAAAAATAAATAACTTAGAGGTATATGGAGATGCAGAGTTAATAGTCAAACAGATAAATCGACAGTACCAAGCCAAGTATCCCAGATTAAGATCATACAGAAATTGTGCCTGGGATCTCATGGAAAACTTTTTCTCATTTGTAAATGTCCACTTTATCCCTCGCACAGATAATTTACATGTTGATGCATTGGCTAAAGCAGCTTCAACCTTCTCTCCTCCCATGAATTTCAAATTTAAGTATCACATTGAAATCAAACACAGACCATCTATACTAGACAATATCCAACACTGGCAGGTCTTTGAGGATGACGAACAAATTAAGAAATTTCTTGAAGCAGTGGGTGAATTCTCCAAAACACATGTAGACCAAGAAAATCAAAATGACCCGATATGGATCATGTAAGAAGGGGAAGATCCCAAAGCCTTTCGAGAAAAAATTGTGGATCATCGTATGCTGGTCCTTAAAAACAACCAGATTCCGAAAGGATTGATTCCTTTAGAAAGACTTTTTTATCAGAACGATGTACCTGTAAAATCATCTCTACAACCCCAACTAGAAGAAGTGGAGGACTGTGATATAGGAACTAAAGAAGAATCCAGGATAGTAAAAATATCCAAGTTCCTTCCTCCCGAAATAAAAGGTAAGTATAAATACCTATGCAGACAGTATAAGGATGTTTTCGCCCGGTCTTATGATGAGTTAAGAACATATGACACTTCCATAATTGATCACAAGATACCTTTAAAGCCTGGGGTCAAACCATTTAGGAAAAATACTAGATAGATTAACCCCATTTTGTTACTTGTGATCGAAAAAGAAGTTAAGAAGCTTTTAGACGCGAAAATAATCATACCTCTGAGATATTCAGACTGGGTAGAAAACCTGGTCCCGGTCAGGAAAAAGAGTGGGGAAATCAGACTGTGTGTGGATTTCCGAAACTTAAATAAGTCGTCTCTCAAGGAAAACTATTCGCTGCCAAAAATGGACCATGTGTTAGAAAAAGTATTCAGAGAAAACTGAATGTCTATGATCGACGGGCTCTCTGGTTATAATCAAATCACCATGAATGAGCAAGACAGAGAAAACAATTCTTTCACCACACCATGGGGTACGTTCATGTATGATAAAATGTCTTTTGGTTTGATGAATGTAGAGGCCACTTTCTAGCGTGCTATGGACATCGCTTTCATAGGAGAAAGGGATAAGTTCGTAGTCATTTACCTCGAGGATTTGACAGTTTTCTCTAAAACTGACGAAGAACACTTGACACATCTTAAACAGACTTTCGAAAAATGTCGCAGGTTTGGTCTATCTTTAAACCCAAAGAAATCACATTTTTCCATGCGGGAAGGTAAGTTGTTGGGTCATATCATATCTAGGGATGGAATCAGGATTGATCCTAAGAGGATTGAAGCAATAGATAGTATAAATATTCCCAGAAATGTAAAAGAAATTCAATCTTTCTTAGGTAAAATAAATTTCTTACGAAGGTTTATCCCGAATTTCGTTGAGATTGTGAAATTGATCATAGGTATGTTGAAGAAAGATAGTGAAGTAAAATGGACAACCAAGGCCAAAGCATCATTCGCACATATTAAGAAGGTCATAAGCGAGGCACTTGTGTTAGCGAGCCCCGACTATCTAAATGATTTTCTTATCTTTTCATTTTCCTCCGAACACACTATCGCCGCGGTGCTCCTACAAAAGAACGAAGAAGGATTCGAACAACCGATCTCCTTTTTTAGCAAGAGACTTAGAGACGCAGAACTAAAGTATGATATAATAGAAAAACAGGCGTATGCCATGGTAAAATCATTAAAGGCATTCAGAGCGTACGTACTACACTCAAAGATAATTGCGTACGTGCCTACCAGTTCTGTGAAAGATACATTGGTACAGCCAGACAACGATGGAAAAAGAGGGCGATGGCTCACCAAAATCCAAGAATTTGATTTGGAAGTCAAACTAACCAAATTGATAAAAGGGCAACGCCTGGCCAAACTCTTAGCTGAGTCGAATTTTAGAACCCTAGATATTGATTGCCTGCAAGAAGGTGACGAAGACACGAAACTAAACGAGCTAAATGAGGAAACAGGTCCAAACAAGATCAAAAAGAAGTTTGTATCGTCAGGCTGGTACAAAGACATAGTGTCATACCTGCTAACCCTAAAATGCCCAAATGAGCTATCACCATCTAAAGCCAGGACTTTAAAACTCCATGCAGTTAAATATTGTATAGCCGAAACTTAGCTATATTGGAAAGATCCAATCGGTTTCTTGCTAATCTATTTAGTTGAATCGGAAACTCAGCGGGTTATAGATGAATTTCATGAGGGAATCTGTGGGGGGCATCACGCTTGGAGAGCTACAACTTACAATATTTTGAGGGTTGGATACTACTGGCCAAAACTTTTCTCGGATGTTAATGCCAAAGTGCATGCCTACAACCCTTGTCAACTATTTACAGGTAAACAGAAACTCTCAGCACTGCCCTTAGTTCCAGTCAAATCTGAAGCCCTGTTTCAACAATGGGGTCTAGACTTCATAGGAGAGATCAATCCCCATTCCATTGCTCAACACAAGTGGATCCTAACCGCAACAGATTATTTTACTAAATGGGTGGAAGCCATCCCAACCAAAAGGGAAATAGACTTGGTGGTAATCGATTTCTTATAAGACAACATTTTGTCAAGATTTGGTTGCCTTCGAAAGATAGTTACTGGCAACGCCCAAGCTTTTAAATCTATGGCTATGACCAGTTTCTTTCAGAAGTATAACATCATTCTCAACCACTCCATAGCATATTACCCCTAGGGAAATGGATTGGCTGAATCATCTAACAATATCCTGGTAAATATAATCAAGAAAGCATTGGATGAAAATAAAAGGTCTTGGCATGTGCACTTAAAATACACATTGTGGGCGAATCGCATAAGCACAAAAAGGTCAATCGGAATTTCACCTTTTCAGATGGTATATGGGACTGATGTTATGCTACCTATAAACCTAGTGCTCCCAGTGATGAAGTTATGGCAAGATCAAAATGAAGAACCCAATCATGTCACCAGAAGGATAAATCAACTCATCAAGATTCATCAGCATAGAGTCGAAGTAGATGAAAAGATGCAGAAGTACCAAGATGACATGAAGGAATTATTTGACCACAAAGCAAAGGACTGAGATTTCATCCCAGGTGATTTAGTGTTAAGGTGGGATGCAAGAAAGGAAGAAGCAACAAAACATGGTAAATTTGACAACCTCTGGTATGGGCCATTCAGGGTCTCGGCTCTGGAAGGAAAACATTCTTTCCTACTGGAAAATATAGATGGAGAAGTCCTCAACGCCCCTATCAATAGACGGTATCTAAAGCATTATATGACGTAACAGTCGTCGATTCAAAATATATATATATATATATATATATATATATAATAATAATTTCATGTACATATATATATTTTTGTCATTTAAACATTGCTCTTGATTTTCTTTTTTCGTTCATGAACTTTCGACACATTACGGATAGCCCTGATAATATTTGTATTTTCCTTTTATAGGATTCTAGCTGCATACAAAACAAGCCAGAGAAGTGAACTGAAAGTCGGGTCAAAAATAAATCGGCTTAAACAGGTGATACCTAAGAAATTTCATATTGCGCAAAGAAATTTAAATGAAAAGGTAAAAATGAGATTTCTCAAAAGACATGTTCTAAAGGACTATTAAAGAAAATCGAGGTAACGTCACTCAAACAACAACATCAGATGAACTGATAGATAACAGAATTGTTTCTTGGTTTAATAGTATATGAAAAATTAAGACAAATTAAATGATTCACCCAATCTAAAAACAACCAGTCAAAGTAAAGTATCCCCGAAAATATCTACAAGAGTTAGTTTTTAATTTTTTGACCTCTGTATTTTCAGTCAGTAAGTCACTACCTGGCATTCGTTCTATCTTCGGGTTTACCTTTTAAAAAGTCACCATCTTTCCATTTCATATACGAAGGGATACAATTTTTTCGTTTCAACCTCGTGAGCTTCAAAGAAAATTGTGGAAAGAAAGTGGGTCTTCACAACTACTCGATCACCTTCTAAGAGAAGGAATGTTTAGAGTGATCCTAACTTTCCTAGGTTTTTCAACGGCATCAAAGGATTGAAGCTTGCTCAAATAGAATTCCCTAAAAAAGTTATTTTCCTTTTTCTCCCTAAGAACGAAGGTGTTGTGAAGGTCAAGGGAAGGTTGGTATCGACTAATCAAAGTAAGTTGACAGACCTCTAATGAAAAATATTACACAGATATCAGCCCTGATACAAACTGATTGCCCCCATCTTCGTGCTCTAAAAGGAAAATTATAAGACAGCTGGTGAAAGGAAATTCAAAAATGATTTCCCCCACCTAGTCCAAGAGACGATGAAAGGAAATTCAAAAATGATTTCCCTCATCTCCGCATTTAAATGCATAAATATATTCTGAAGTGGTGAAAGGAAATTCAGTAAAAAGGGGCCAGATAACTTCACCGGGGTACTGAATAGGCTCGTTGGCAGTGAAGAAATATCTGAGATATCTGTAAGGTTGTTATACATGAATATCACTCTACTCTGGTAACCGATGTTTTTTAAAACCTGATCCACATCCTAAATTCAGACGTGACTTCCCAGTTAAAAACATATAATCTTATTCTTTTTTATGCAAGCTGATAGTTGCAAGATCTGTTGGGTCTCCTAAGATTGTTTCGATTGTCTTAAAGAAGACCTAAATTTAGTAGTGGGAAAGGGAAAGTTGTGAAAGGGACTACAGCTAAGTTTAAAAAAAAAAAAGTATCTGATTTTGAAAAATCTTTTCAAGGTAAAAAACGAAGTCTCTTTCCCCCTTCGTTACCCTATTCTCAGGAACCTTTTCGCCTGATTAAAGATATTGACTCCATTTACCCAATATTGGCACGTGGTATACTGTTCTTCCTTCCTTACAAGTAAGAGGGATCTCTAGTTGGAGCCTATGTTGGAGCCGCCTTTGTTTTCTAGCCCGTCACAAGTTTCATTTTTTAATGCTTGAAATCGAAAGATGGTTTTCATGTTTTTCGTCTATGGTTTCAAAATATCTAAAAGCTTTATCAACACAAACAGCGATGATTATTGTACTCTCGAGGTGAGTCCTACCTTTCATAAAAAAAAATCCTCTTTTTTTCTACCTTGGGATCTCATTAGGTCGGATACTATAAGTCATGTAGTTCACACGCCCTGAGCTACGAAACGGCAAAATCGTTTTAATTTTTCACTCAGGACGGTAACAAGGGTAAAGTTTTCCCTAACCCATGATTAAACGTCATCGAGGTTTCACACCTAGGCATTCACAAAACCCAAAAATTTATTTTCGTAGCCCCAATAGCCGAGAACACGAAGTCCTTATTTTAGTAACCCATTTCACAGTTAAAAGTAAAAGCTAAACCATGGTAAAAGTTATCTCGGCAATTCGCCACTCGGCGTTTTCTTTTTCAAAAGTTACACCGTCTAAATCCCAACTCGCGAAATCATGATAAGGATATAAACGTAATTAATCAATCACTTAATCTAAGTTTATCTTCCCTTTTAATTAATTCGTATTATCGCGATCTCGCGGTTTCACAGCTCGTCATGCAAACCCCCCATAAATTTATTTTCGAAGCTCCGAGTCATGATAGTGAGAATATAATAATTATGAAATTAATTGAGCCCCTAATCACCATTTCATTTTTATTAACCAAAATCGATCATCGTAGACTTAGGTGTTAGAGGTTCAAAGTGTTAAAGTAAAATCCCCGATATAACGAGTACTGAAACATTGATTAACGTTGGTAAAACTGAATTAATTAAGCTAAATCAATGCATATCCCATGTTTTGATGTCTGCATGATTTACGAGGTAGCCTTATTCCTTCCATACGCCAAATGACTTTTTAAACCGCCAAAATTTATGACATTAATGAAGAAATAGGGCAAATCAATAAATATAAGATCGGATTTTTATGGCAAAATTTATTTCTAAATATGATTTGACAGACTTGTTCTGAAAGGTATCGAGTTTTCAAATATATATAAGAGTTGTGGTTCATTATAAAAAATGAATTTCATATCACGCAGAGCACATTATCTCTGAGCAAACTGACTTCTATATGTATACGTATTTCTATCGCAGAAGAGCTAAAACACAATCTTTAGCCATGGCTCCGCGAAAAGCATCCAAATCCAATGTTGAGATTTCGGGACAAGGCTTAGACAATGTCGTTGATACTTCACCTCAAAGTATCAACTCGGTTCCGAATTGGTCATTCGTTTCATATGTTCTACAGGAAGAATTGGTGGATTATTCCGATGACTCCAGCGACAATGAAAAAGATGATATAACCACCAAGTACAAAATAGTCATCCAATCCAGAATGCACAAAGTAGCAGCCAGGCCACGATTGCTTCCATATTATGACATGGTCCGATGGGCATTAGACCATGTGGACATACCGAACAAAACCATCCATAATGAGCATAAAGTCACCATCGGAACTTTCAGGCTGGAACATATGCAAGCCATGTATAAGTTGCCCACAACGTCCAACTACACATATGGCGCCGAATTCTTGGACGAGTTCAAGTAGAAGGAATGTGTACAGTATGATAAAACCATGTCCAGTTTAATAAAATATTGGGTTTCAAACACCACAAAGTTCATAGCTGATAGCCACGACATATATTCAATCGCTTCTTTAGAACCGCAGTACAAATATGTAGACATGATGACATGCAGGTTATACGGGAGAGCGGACACCTCACATTTTTTTCTTCCGTGGGTGCCTCTAATGTTTTGGGTTTTCGAAGGCAGTTCCTTTGACTGGGAAAAAATGTTGTCTGATAGCTTGACCAGTTGGGTCACAGAGTATCGGGCACAGAAAGAGAACGAGAAGGCATCTTCATTTTTCATGTCTGCATACATTATGGACGCAACTTGTTTTTTAACACCATTTCCCTTAATGAGCTGGAGTTGGACTCCAAAAGAAGATGAGTCCATACACGTCTATCATTCAAAATTATGGGAAAACAAAGCACCAAATTTCATATACGAAATCTTCAACTGGGTGATGGTGCCTCTGCATGTCATTATTTTCGGTCACCCGCCACCCAGGATATCGGATAGCATAGTGACAAATCTGAGTAGTATAGCAGACTAGTATGTAGAGGATGAATTTTCATACCTCATACTTTTTGGGGCTTCTTTTCCCCCGCATCCATTGCCATTTTTCATTCCCGACAATATGGCTTGTCGTGAGGTTACCAAGCAGAAAATAATTGGTGGTATAAGCAACGAGCTTAAGGGATATTCAAAGAAGGTATGACCACCTTTTCCTGTAGATTTAAATTTTATTATATTTTGGGCATGTGAAAGGTGAGGCAGTAGCCCTGGAAGACCTAAATTTGGCCTCCATTGAATACACGAAGCATGATCCGCAAAGGGTCGTGAGAAATCATTTGGTGAGTTGCGGGCTCAAGAGATTGGAGCACGAGAATTCACCCTCGGATGAAATTTTATGAGGCGCAAGGTCCTATGCCGAGATTCTAGCTTGGATACAAACTTTGGCACCTGAAGAAAGAGTCGATGTTCTGAAGTTCCAGGAACATCGATGTAGTTGTCTTCCCACAATGTTGTGGGGTGAAAGTCCAAGTACGTTGGAGGCGAAACAGAGAGATGCTGAAGGCTCTAAGGATGCGACTCCCGATCAATAAAAACACCAGGACGAGGGAGAGCAAACTAAGAGTCCGAAAGTAGAGATAAAAAATACCGACCCGCTGAAGAAGCAGAGTCTAGTTACTACTCCGGGAAAATCAGCGAAGCATATCGGGGAACCTATCACATCAGTTACCCCCTTGCAGTCAACTCAGGGAAATATTGATGCAGGATGGATCTTCAAATAAGAGTTGAGGCCTATAAGGGTATAATAACTCCCTCCAAATGATTTTTTCTTCGATAAGAAGAGAAAGGCAGTGGTAAAGATGGAATTATATCAGGAAGGAGAGTCAACTACAAAGAAATACAAAGTCATAACTGATGGGAAGGACAAGAAGAATGAACAATTCACGACTAAAATAGAAGGTACATTAGAAGCATATGCCTCTACAAACCAATTCTCAGTCGGGATTTTGAAAAACCATCTTAAACAAAAAAATCACTTCATCAAGACCCTTGAAGGTAAACTAGCCACAGCAACAGAAACTGCCAAAGACCAGGTGAGCGTAGGAATAGATCAGGCCAGGTTGGTCGATAAAAATGAGATAGAGCTACTCAAGACTAAGCTCGAGCAAGCACAACTGGCGGTCCGATATGGTCAGATGAAAGCAGCCAACAAAGAGATTTGATCCAATAGCTGTAGGCTAGGGTGGAAATCACCGAAAGCAAAGTGATAGATATCAGGATGTTTCAGTCCCAGGTGATGGAGATTTGGGGCAGAGTCTCTGTGGCTCAACGAAATTTACTTGGCAAGGTAGGGGATATCCGAGACAATTTCTTACTGGTTAATCAAGTTTTGGAGAACTTATCTACCAAAGAAAGGGAAGCTGGAGTAGCATGGTTTGCCTTCCAAGAGGCTGTAATAGCCACCAATAATAGGGGTTCAGGAAGTACTCCCAAGTTCACCATTTCGGAGCAGACCAGAGGAAACATTCTATTAAAATAATGAGAGCACAACATCGTCGAAGGTAAGAAGCAAGACAAAAAGATAACGAATTCCTTAGATGAGGCCTTTAGTTCTATAGATGGTGATCTGATAGGCATTGATAGCAGAGGTAATGTCGAGGCGTTGATGCAAATGAATATGGAAAAAATCTTGCTTGATCTAAAGGAAAAATAGGAAAGAGATTCGGCCGAGATCTCCCAAGTGACTATGGTAGACATAGTCCAAATATAAAAATGCATCGTTAGACCAAGCACCCAATTATGCGCTATCGACATCATAAACAGACAGATGGAAGACAGGTTGCTGTAGTTAGCCCAAGAATGTTACTTTTTTGAATCCAGTTGTCAAGCAGAACCGTCGAGGCTGATATCTCATTAGGTTGAAAGATGTGTCGCCTGTACCAAGCATGCACGAGGACAAATGTTTGGCACCAAGTAAAGACAGAGAAAAAGCAACAGAGCGATTGTTCTCCTCCCTATCATAACCGAAATTTTGTGACAATTGAGATTCTATCTTATTTGTAAAACTGTATAAATATACCACAGAAAGAAAAGAAAAAAGGTTGGACCTTTTTGTGTCGATTGTAACAGTGTTTTATATTTTGAGAGTTAATACAAAGCAAATCTAAAGATTCTCAATTCCGTCAAGACTGTGTTATGAGTTTGTTTTCTTGTATCTCATATTTCATTTCATTTCATATTCTTAACTGATGAATGCTTCATTATAATTTAGTACGACCACTACTATAGTGAATGAATTTTGGTGTTCTGTAATTGTTTACTATTTTTCCTCTGTACCAGCTATCAGCATGTGTAAGACCAGTCAACACTTTCATAATTCTATACATATTTTATGCTACATCGAGTTATTTCCTTACAGTTTTCCTCTTTTGTTTATACTTGAGATTCTCCCTTGATAGGAGCCTTACACCATAGATAGCTAAATGTTTTTCTCCCACCTCATACATTTTATTAAGGTATAACTCAGTTATGGGAAAGAGCCTTTGATTTGCACCACATTTTATTTCCGAAATCATAAATTCTTTTTTATACGACCAAATTGAGACAACACTTAATTTCTCTCTGTAGTTTTTCTTATTTTATTGTTCCTCCATGATTGTCCCAGTACCAACACAGCCTAATATCGAACCTGGATTACCAAATCAAACATACATTGCCTTAAACCTTTTCGACACTATTCTTAAAACAGCTACTACGCGGGTTGAACTCGAACGTTCATGGGTTTTGATTGAACAAGATATAACCATCCAGGAATAGTTGGAAGCTAGACAACGCCAACGTAGAAATATTCCTTAGTTTCCTTTGCCGAAGGTTGACATTTCTCTCTTCTCCACCCTTTAACCACTTTCGGATGCCTAGACACTATACTTCTAAGCCTTAAGTACAGACTCTAGAACAACATATTTTTGGCACCGTTGTCGGGGACCGAAGTTACGAAATCTTTTTCCCTGGGAAAATGACATTTGTTTTTCGTTGAAAGTGTTACAATTTGATAGTCAAAAAAGAGTACACACCTTTTAAGGATTCCTAATATTTCACTTGGCGGATCCACAAATAATAAACTGGCATCCGGTCGAAGGAATACCAGACAAAACCCGGATGGTAAGCAGATTACGCTCGTTACCGATCTCGAGAAGATTCTAAAGGCGTGAGGCTCTCTTAAGCCGACCGCTGCAGTTTACAAACTTAAAACACCACAATTGAAGACTAAGAATTCTTTTGAACCCTCAACTTCACGCATTCCTCTCTTTGATACTAAAGTTTTAACGTCAAACTGCTCTGAAGTTAGGAGTGAGATTCATTCGACAATCCCCTTAGTACACAAAGGAAAGGACCCTCTTGAAAGTTCGTCAGCAGTCGACATACCATCTTTCCTTCAGTTAAATTTCCCGACCTCACCAAATTCTGAAGTGTGTGTTACACATTCGGTTTCCACACCCATCGGTTCTACTGATTTCGTCTCTTGCAAATCCAAGGATACGAGTCCTCGTGTTCCTTATCTTTCCTCATCGAATTTTCCTCTTCACGAAGAAAATAAAGATTCCCTTTTAATTTTTTGAAACCCCCTTTACAACTTTCCACAAATAACGATGGCAGCCACCAGAGGAGGAGGTGGAGGGTTTATAGGAGGAGGTGGAGGGTTTATTGGAGGAGGAGGGGGAGGAGCCCCTCTAGGAGGAGATGGAGGCCAAGGGCCTGCCCCCCCTCCCAGAGTGTTTGCGAAAGTTGCAGCCAGATATGCTTCCTTGGTATTACCTATCCCTCTGCACGACCTTCCCGAAAATTACATAAAAAATTTACCAAAATTCATCGGGGAAGGGGATCTGACCGTGGCCAAACACATTAATTTCCTCAATCAGTTCGCAGATATCCTAGGTATCAAACATGAGGATGTATATTCGATACTTCTTTTCCAAACCTTCGAAGGCCAGGTCCAAAATTGGTTTTGGAGCCTACCTGCATCATCTATCTTGTCTTATGATGCTTTGGAAGATGCTTTCCTTAGACAATGGGGCGAGAGAAAAGACCATCTATATTATTTAACCAAATTTGGGTCTTTAAGAAAAAATAATTCAGAAATAGTCATGGAATTTATTGAAATATTTAACAAACTATATAACAAAATCCTAGCCAAGGTTAAACCATCCTAACCCGCAGCCAAGGTAACTTTCGCAAGGGCTTTCGAACCGGATTTTGCACTCCTTTTGCGGGAAAGAAGGGGATCCACCCTAAACCAAATGCAGGACGATGCTGTAGAAATTGAGTCTAATATGATGGCTTCTGGTAAGCTTAAAGATAAAATAGAAACTGTAAACTGAGAGACCAAACGTTTTAGAGAACAAGCAGGTACGTCAGGGTCTAATAGATCCGCAGATGATAGGGTAGACGATATGGCCAGAGTAATTAAAGAACTATCTAATAAAATATCCAGAATGGAGCTCGAATAGGCCAAAGATGGCTCTTTCCCCAAAAATGATTTCAAGAGGAACCCCAACCCCCCGAACCAGCAAAGAAAAATAAAAAATGAAGATCAAAAAATACAAGCTCCCTTAAAGAATGAAAATTTTATAGAAGCGAACGATTTTCAAGACTTCGAAGATTTGGATAATGATGTCATGAACTTCGGTGATGATTACACTCAACCATATCTGACTCGAGAAGACTATGAAAAATCTCTAAACACACAACAACCGTCGAATAAGGGTGAAGAAGGTGATCACACTAATCTCTGTGAATCTCAACAAGAAACTGAGATGATAATGGCTGAGATCCAACCCAAGTAAATCTTAAGATCTAAGAGTAAGCCCATCTCAACTACTCAACCCAAGAAAATCCTCCAAAGAGGTCAAACTTATGAGCCTACTCCAGAAGAGACCTTATTACCCAACAATAAAACTAAAGTAGTAAGCACACAAGAGTCCGAAGTAGAAAAAGTTGAAGCCCAAGCACAAGGAACCGAAACAATAAATAAAATTACGTCTTCAACCAGGACCATGAGTAATAAAGCGGTCTAGACGAATAAGTCAGAAAGGAAGGATTCAGAAGTCTCAACCAAAGAAATAGACAAGGTGAGTGGAGCTTTCAGTTTTGAAAATGAGATAAATAAAATTAAGATACCAATCCCTTTGGTAGAATTAGCAAAAAACCTTGTTTATCGGAAGCAGATTACCAAAGCGATGGGTGTCTTTGAGATAGAAAGCCAGTCTAATGTTTTAAACCTGGAAGATGACAAGCCTAACATCACTTTTGGTCCCCATTTTGAAGGGGCCAAAGACACCATTGCATCCTTTTATATCACTTTAAATGTGTATGATCAATTGCTACATAATTGCATGTTAGACTCCAGAGCCTCCCATAACGTTATGCCTAAGATTATTATGGAAAAATTGGGTCTCCAGATCACCAGACGTTATGGATATATTTACTCTTTTGACTCAAGAAGGGTTAAGTGTATGGGGATGATAAAGGATTTGGTAGTTACCCTTGCGGAGGTCCCGATTAAGAGTATCCTGATGGATGTGGTTATTGCAGATATTCCCCCTAAGTACGGCTTACTGTTGTCTAAGTCATGGGGAGCCAAGTTGGGGCACTCTCTTCAATTGGATATGACGTTCGCCACAATTCCTGTGTTTAGTGGTCATTTTACTCGGTTGTACAGAGAAACGAGATTAGCATATATAGTGAGCGGCCCTCAAAACCCAAACAATTTCCCTATTTACATCACGGACCAAGATCTGGGAAATTGTATCTTGTCTTTTGATGATGGTTTAGATGGTTGTCCGGAGGAAAACGATATAGAGGGAGAAGAGTCAAGTTACATGACAGAGGATCTATATAACACCGGTGTCTGGAAAATGCATTCTGATGGTGCTTCATCTTCTAAAGGGGCGGGTGCAGGAGTGCTTTTAGTGGCTCCCGAAGGTAAATTTGTTGTTCCTTTTTCCTACCGATTGTAGTGGGATATTGATTATACTAACAACTTATGTGAGTACGAAGCACTGGTTTTAGGATTAGAAGCTGCCAAAAAGCTAAAAATAAATAACTTAGAGGTATATGGAGATGCAGAGTTAATAGTCAAATAGATAAATCGACAGTACCAAGACAAACATCCCAGATTAAGATCATACAGAAATTGTGCCTGGGATCTCATGGAAAACTTTTTCTCGTCCATAAATGTCCACTTTATCCCTCGCGCAGAGAATTTACATGTTGATGCATTGTCTAAAGCAGCTTCAACCTTCTCTCCTCCCACGACTTTCAAATTGATGTATCACATTGAAATCAGACACAGACCATCTATACCAGACAATATCCAACACTGGCAGGTCTTTGAGGATGACGAACAAATTAAGAAATTTATTGAAGCATTGGGCGAATTTTTCGAAACACATGCAGACAAACAAAATCAAAATGACCCGATATGGATCATGCAAGAAGGGGAAGATCCCAAAGCCTTTCGAGAAACAATTATGGATCATCGTATGATGGTCCTTAAAAGCAACCAAATTCCGAAAGGATTGATTCCTTTAGAAAGACTTTTTGATCAGAACGATGTACCTATAAAATCCACTCTACAACCCCAACCAAAAGAAGTGGAGGACGGTGATATAGGAACTAAAGAAGAATCTACGATAGTAAAAATATCCAAGTTCCTTCCTCCCGAAATAAAAGGTGAGTATAAAGACCTACTCAGACAGTATAAGGATGTTTTCTCCTAGTCTTATGATGAGTTAAGAACATATGACACTTCCAGAATTGATCACAAGATAAATTTAAAGCCTGGGGTCAAACCATTTAGGAAAAATCTTAGACAGATTAACCCCATTTTGTTACCTGTGATCGAAAAAGAAGTTAAGAAGCTTTTAGACTCGAAAATAATTGTACCTCTGAGATATTCAGACTGGGTAAAGAACCTGGTCCGGGTCAGGAAAAAGAGTGGGGAAATCAGAGTGTGTGTGGATTTCCGAAACTTGAATCAATCATCTCTCAAGGACAACTATCTGCTGCCAAAAATGGACCATGTGTTAGAAAAAGTAGTCGGAGCAAACAAAATGTCTATGATCGACGGGTTCTCTGGTTATAATCAAATCGCCATGAATGAGCAAGACAGAGAAAAAACTACTTTCACCACACCATGGGGTACGTTCATGTATGACAAAATGCCTTTTGGTTTGATGAATGCAGGGGCCACTTTCCAACGCACTATGGAAATCACTTTCATAGGAGAAAGGGATAAGTTCGTAGTCATTTACCTCGATGATTTGACGGTTTTCTCTAAAACTGACGAAGAACACTTGACACATCTTAAACAGACTTTCGAAAAATGTCACAGGTTTGGTCTATCTTTAAACCCAAAGAAATCACATTTTTCCATGCGGGAAGGTAAGTTGTTGGGTCATATTGTATCTAGGGATGGAATCAGGATTGATCCTAAGAGGATTGAAGCAATAGATACTATAAATATTCTCATAAATGTAAAAGAAATTCAATCTTTCTTAGGTAAAATAAATTTCTTACGAAGGTTTATCCCGAATTTCACTGAGATTGTGAAATTGATCACAGGTATGTTGAAGAAGGATAGCGAAGTAAAATGGACAACTGATGCCAAAGCATCATTCACACATATTAATAAATTCATAAGAGAGGCACTTGTGTTAGCGAGCCTCGACTGTCTAAAGGATTTTCTTATCTTCTCATTTGCCTCCGAACACACTATCACCGTGGTGCTCCTACAAAAGAACGAAGAAGGATGCGAACAACCGATTGTCTTTTTCAACAAGAACCTTAGAGACGTAGAACTGAAGTATGATATAATAGAAAAATAGGCGTACGCCATGGTGAAAGCATTAAAGGCATTCAAAATGTACGTACTACACTCAAAGATAATTGCGTACGTGCCTACCAGTTCTGTGAAAGATATATTGGTACAGCCAGAGAGCGATGGAAAAAGAGGGCAATGGCTTGCCAAAATCCAAGAATTTGATCTGGAAGTCAAACCAACCAAATTGATAAAAGGGCAAGGCCTGGACAAACTCTTAGCTGAGTCGAATTTTAGAGCCCTAGATATCAATTGCCTGCAGGAAGGTGATGAAGACTCAAAACTAAACGAGCTGAATGAGGAAATAGGTCCAAACAAGATCGAAGAGAAGTTCGTATTGTCAGGTTGGTACAAAGACATAGTGTCATACCTGCTAACTCTAAAATTGCCAAATGAGCTATCACCATCTAAAGCCAGGACTTTAAAACTCCATGCAGTTAAATATTGTATCTCTGAAACTCAGCTATATTGGAAAGATCCACTCGATTTCCTGCTAATTTGTTTAGTTGAATCGAAAACTCGACGGGTTATAGATGAATTTCATGAGGGAATCTGTGGGGGGCATCACACTTGGAGAGATACAACTTACAATATTTTGAGGGCTAGATACTACTGGCCAAAATGTTTCTCAGACATTAATGCCAAAGTGCGTGCCTGCAACCCTTGTCAACTATTTGCAGGTAAACAAAAGCTCTTCGCACTGCCCTTAGTTCCAGTCAAATCTGAAGCCCCGTTTCAGCAATGGGGTCTAGACTTCATAGGTAAGATCAATCCCCATTCCAGTGCTCAACACAAGTGGATCCTAACCACCACAGATTATTTTACTATATGGGTGGAAGCCATCCCAACCAAAAGGGAAACAGACTCGGTGGTAATCGATTTCTTAGAAGACAACATTTTGTCAAGATTTGGTTGCCCCCGAAATATAGTTACTGACAAAGTCCAATCTTTTAAATCTATGGCTATGATTAGTTTCTGTCAAAAGTATAACATCATTCTCGGCCACTCCACAACATATTACCCCCAGGAAAACAGATTGGCTGAATCATCTAACAAGAGCCTGGTAAATATAATCAAGAAATTATTGGATGAAAATAAAAGGTCTTAGCATGTGCACTTAAAATATGCATTGTGGGTGAATCGCATAAGCACAAAAAGGTCAATTGGCATTTCACCTTTTCAGATGTTATATGGGACCGATTTTTTGCTACCTATAAACCTAGCACTCCCAATGATGAAGTTATGGCAAGATCAAAATGAAGAACCCAATCATGTCACCAGAAGGATAAATAAACTGATCTAGATTCAACAGCATAGAGTCGAAGTAGATGAAAAGATGCAGAAGTACCAAGATGACATGAAGGCATTATTCGACCAGAAAGAAAAGGACAAATATTTCCTCCCAGGTGATTTAGTGTTAAGGTGGGATGCAAGAAAGGAAGAAGCAACAAAACATGGTAAATTTGACCACCTCTAGTATGGGCCATTCAGGGTCTCGGCTCTGGAAGGAAAAAATTATTTCCTACTGGAAAATATAGACGGAGAAGTCCTCAACACCCCTGTCAATGGGCGGTATCTAAAGCATTATATGACGTAATAGTCGCCGATTCAAAAATAAAATAAAATAAAATAAATTATATATATAATAATTTTTTCGTGTACATATATATATTTTTGTCATTTAAACATTGCTCTTGATTTTATTTTTTCGTTCATGAAATTTTGACACATTACGGATAGCCCCGATAATATTTGTATTTTCCTTTTATAGGATTCCAGTTGCATACAAAACAAGCCGGAGAAGTGAACTCAAAGTCGGGTCAAAAATAAATCGGCTTAAACAGGTGATACCTAAGAAATTTCATATTGCGCAAAGAAATTGAAATGAAAAGGTCAAAATGAGATTTCTCAAAAGACATGTTCTAAAGGACTATTAAAGAAAACCGAGGTAACCTCACTCAAACAACAACATCAACTGAACTTATAGATAACATAATTGTTTCTTGGTTTAATAGTCTATGAAAAATTAAGACAAATTAAATGATTCAGCCAATCTAAAAATAGTCAGTCAAAGTAAAGTATCCCCGAAAATATCTACAAGAGTCAGTTTTGAATTTTTTGACCTCTGTATTTTCAATCAGTAAGTCACTACCTGGCATCCGTTCTATCTTCGGGTTTACCTTTTAAAAAGTCACCATCTTTCCGTTTCATATACGAAGGGATAAAAAAAATTTGTTTCAACCTCATGAGCTTGAAAGAAGAATGTGGAAATAAAGCGGGTATTCACAACTACTCAATCACCTGCTGAGCGAAGGAACGTTTAGAGTGATCCTAACTTTCCTAGGTTTTTCAACAACATCGAAGGATTGAAGCTTTCTCAAATAGAATTCAATAAAAAAGTTATTTTCCTTTTTCTCCCTAAGAACGAAGGTGTTGTGAAGGCCAAGGGAAGGTTGGTACCGAGTAATCAAAGTAAGTTGACAGACCTCTAATGAAAAATATTACACAGATATCATCCCTGATACAAACTAATTTCCCCCATCTTCACGCTCTAAAAGGAAAATTATAAGATAGGTGGTGAAAGGAAATTCAGAAATGATTGCCCCCACCTAGTCCAAGAGACGATGAAAGGAATTTCAGAAATGATTGCCCTCATCTCCGCATTTAAATGCATAAATATATTCCAAAGTGGTGAAAGGAAATTCAGTAAAAAGGGGCCAGATAAATTCACCGGGGTACTAAACAGGATCGCTGGCAATGAAGCTATATCTAAGATATATGTAAGGTTGTTATACATGAATATCATTGTACTCTGGTAACCGATGTTTTTTAAAACTTGATCCACATCCCAAATTCAGACAGGACTTCCCAGTTAAAAACATATAATCTTATTCTTTTTTATGCAAGCCGATAGCTGCAAGATCTATTGGGTCTCCTAGGATTGTTTCTATTGTCTTAAAGAAGACCTAAATTTAGTAGTGGGAAAGGGAAAGTTGTGAAAGGGACTACAACTAAGTTTTAAAAAAAAAAGTATCTAATTTTGAAAAAGCTTTTCAAGGTAAAGAACAAAGTCTCTTTCCCCCTTCGTTACCCTGTTCTCAGGAACCTTTTCACCTGATTGAAGCTATTGACTCCATTTACCCAATATTGGCATGTGGTCTACTATTTTTCCCGCCTTACAAGAAAGAGGGATCCCTAGTTGGAGCCTATGTTGGAGCCGCCTTTGTTTTCTAGCCCGTCACAAATTTCATTTTTTAATGCTCGAAATCGAAAGATGGTTTTCGTATTTTATGTCGGTGGTTTCAAAATCTTTGAAAGATTTATCAACGCAAAGAGCGATGATTATTGTACTCTCGAGGCGAGTCCTACCTTTCGTAAAAATGTTTCCTCTTTTGTTCTACCTCGGAATCTCGTAGGTCGGATACTATAAGTCATGTAGTTCACATGCCCCGAGCTACGAAATGGTGAAAACGTTTTAATTTTTCACTCAGGACGGTAATAAGGGTAAAGTTTTCCCTAACCCATGATTAAACGTCGTCGGGGTTTCTCACCTCGGAGTTCACCAAACCCAAAAATTTATTGTCGTAGCCCCGATAGTCGAGAACACGAAGTCCTTAGTTTAGTAACCCGTGTCACAGTTAAAAGTAAAAGCTAAACCATGGTAAAAGTTCTGTCGGCAATTTTCCACTCGGCGTTTTCTTTTTCAAAAGTTACACCGTCTAAATCCTGACTCACGAAATCACGATAAGGATATAAATGTAATTAATCAATCACATAATCCAAGTTTATCTTCCCTTTTAATTAAGTCGTATTATCGCAATCTTGCAGTTTCGCAACTCGGCATGCAAACCCTCCAGAAATTTATTTTCGAAGCTCCGAGTCGCGATAGGGCGAATATAATAATTATGAAATTAATTGAGCCACTAATCACGATTTTGTTTTTATTAACTAAAATCGATCATTGTAGACTTGGTTGTTATAGGTTCAAAGTGTTAAAGTAAAATCCCTGATATAACGAGTACCAAAACATTGATTAATGTTGGTAAAACTGGATTAATTAAGCTAAATCAATGCATATCCCATGTTTTGATGTCTACATGATTTATGAGGTAGCCTTATTCCTTCCATATGCCAACTGACTTTTTAAACCGCCAAAATTTATGACATTAATGAAGAAATAGGGCAAATCAATAAATATAAGATCGTATTTTTATGGCAAAATTTATTTCTAAATATGATTTGACAGACTTGTTCTGAAAGGTACCGAGTTTTCAAATATATATAAGAGTTGTGGTTCATTATAACAAATGCATTTCATATCATGCAGAGCACATTATCTCTAAGAAAACTGACTTCTGTATGTATACGTATTTCTATCGCAGAAGAGCTAAAACACAATCTTCAGCCATGGCTCCACAAAAAGCATCCAAAGCCAATGTTGAGGTTTCGGGACAAGGCTCAGACAATGTCGCTGATACTTCGCCTCGAAGTATCGAATCGGTCCCGAATTGGTCGTTCATTTCAGATGTTCTGCAGGCATAAATCGTGTATTATTCCGATGACTCTAGCGACAACGAAAAATATGATATAACCACCAAGTACAAAATAGTCATCCAATCCAGAATGCATAAAGTAGCAGTCAGGCAGGGATTGCTTCCATATTATGACAAGGTCCGATGGGCATTATACCATGTGGACATACCGACCAGAACCATCCTGAATGAGAAGAAAGTCAGCATTGAGACTTTTAGGCTGGAACATCTGCAAGCCATGTATAAGTTGCCCACAATGTCTGACTACACATATGGCACCGAATTCTTGGACGAGCTCAAGCAGAAGGAATGCGTACAGTATGATAAAACCATGTCCAGTTTAATAAAAGATTGGGTTTCCAACACCGCAAAGTTCAAAGCTGATAGCCACGACATATATTCAATCGCTTCTTTAGAACTGCAGTACAAATATGTAGCCATGATGACATGCAGGTTATACAGGAGAGAGGACACCTCACATTTTCTCCTTTCATGGGTTCCTCTAATGTTTCGGGTCACCGAAGGTAGTTCCTTCGACTAGGAAAAAATGTTGTCCGATAGCTTGACCAGTCGGGTCACAGAGTATCGGGCGCAAAAAGAGAATGGGAAGGCGTCTTCATTTTTCATGTCTACATACATTATGGACGCAGTTTATTTTTTAACACCATTTCCCTTAATGAGATGGAGTTGGACTCCAATAGAAGACAAGTCCATACACGTCTATCATTCAAAATTATGGGAAAACAAAGCACCAAATTTCATATACGAAATCTTCAACTGGGTGATGGTGCCTCTGCATGTCACTATTTTCAGTCACCCACCACCCAGGATATCAGATAGCATAGTGACAAATCTAAGAAGTATAGTAGACTGGTATGTAGAGGCTGAATTTTCATACCTCAGAGTTTTCGAGGCTTCTATTCCCCTGCATGGATTGCAATTGTTCGTTCCTGACAGGTTGGCTTGTCATGAGGTTGTCAGGCAGACAATAATCAGTGGTATAAGCAAGGAGCTTAAGGGATATTCAAAGAAGGTATGGCCACCTTTTGTTGTACATTTAAATTCATATTATTTATTAGATTTTAGGCATGCCAAAGCTGAGGAAGCAGCCTTGGAAGACGTAAATTTGGTCTCCATTGAATACAAGGAGCACGATCCAAAAAGGGTTGTGAGCAATCATTTGGCCAGTTATGGGCTCAAGAGATTTGAGCACGAGAATTCACCCTCAGATGACATTTTCTGAGGCGCAAGGTCCTATGCCAAGATTCTAGCTCAGATAAAAACTTTGGTACCCAAAGAAAGAGTCGATGTTATGAAGTTTTAGGAACATCGACACAATTGTCTTCCCGTAGTGTTGTGGGGTGAAAGTTTGAGTACGTCGAAGGCGAAACAGAGAGATGTTGAAGGCTCTAAGGATGCGACTCCCGATCAAGAAAAACACCAGGACGAGGGAGATCAAACTAAGAGTCCAAAAGAAGAGATAAAAACTCCCAATCCGCTGAAGAAGCAGAGTCCGGTTACTACTCTGGGAAAATCAGTGAAGCAGATCGGGGAACCTATCACATCAGTTACCCCCTTGCAGTCGACTTAGGGAAATATTGATGCAGGATGGATCTTCAATGAAGAGTTGAGGCCTATAAGGGTAGAAGAACTCCATCCGAATGAGTTTTTCTTCGATAAGAAGAGAAAGGCAGTGGTAAAGAGGGAATTCTATCAGGAAGGAGAGTCAACAACAAAGAAATACAAAGTCATAACTGATGGGAAGGACAAGAAGAATGAACAATTCATGACTGAAATAGCAGGGACATTAGGAGCATATGCCTCTGCAAACCAATTCTCAGTTGGGCTTTTGAAAAACCAGCTTAAACGAAAAAATGGCCTCATTAAGACCCTTGAAGCCAGACTAGCCACAACAACAGAAACTGCCAAAGACCAGGCGAGCGTAGGAACAGAGTAGGCCAGGTTGGCCGATAAAAATGAGATAGAGCTACTCAAGAATAAGATCGAGTAAGAACGTCTGGCAGTTCGAGATGGTCAGATGCAAGTGAGCCAACAAAGAGATTTGATCTAACAGCTGCAGGCTAGGGTGGAAATCGCCAAAAGAAAAGTGATAGATATCGGGATGTTTCAGTCCCAGGAGATGGAGATTCGGGGTAGAGTATCTGTGGGTCAACGAAATTTACTCGGCAAGGTAGGGGTGATTTGGGACAATTGATTGCTAGTTAATCAAGTTTTGGAGAACTTATCTGCCAGAGAAAGGGAAGCTGGAGCAGCACGGGTTGCCTTCCAAGAGGCTGTAATAGACAAAAACAACAGGGGTTCGGTAAGTACTCCCAGGTTCACCATTTCGGAGCAGACTAGAGGAAACATTCTATTAAAATAATGGGAGCACAACATTGCTGAAGGTAAGCAGCAAGCAAAAAAGATAACGAATTCCTTAGAAGAGGCCTTTAGTTCTATAGATGGTGATCTGATAGGCATTGATAGTGGAGGTAATGCCGAGGCATTGATGAAAATGAATATGGAAAAAATCTCACTTTATCTAAAGGAAAAAGAGGAAAGAGATTTGGTCGAGATCTCCCAAGTGACTATGGCAGACATAGTCCAAATAGAAAAATGCATGATTAGACGAAGCATGCAATTATGCGCTATCAACATCATAGACGAACAGATGGAAGACAGGTTGCCACAGTTAGCCTGAGAATGTTACTTTTTTGAAGCCAGCTGTCAAGCAGAACCGTCAAGGCTGATATCTCATCTGGTTGAAAGATGTGTCACCTATACCGAGCATACGTGAGGACAAATGTCTGGCACCAAGTAAAGACAAAGAAAAAGAAACAGAGGGATTTCTCTCCTCCCTATCATAACCCAAATTTTGTGACGATTGAGTTTCTATCTTATTTGTAAAACTGTATAAATATACCATAGAAAGAAAAGAAAAATGGTTGGACCTTTTTGTGTCGATTGTAACAGAGTTTTATATTTTGAGAGTTAATACAAAGAAAATCTAAAGATTCTCAATTCTGTCAAGACTGTGTTATGAGTTTGTTTTCTTGTATCTCATATTTCATTTCATTTCATATTTTTAAGTGATGAATGCTTCGTTATAATTTAGTAAGACCACTACTATAGTGAATGAATTTTGGTTTTCTGTAATTGTTTACTTTTTTCCTCTGTACCAGCTATCAGTGGGTGTAAGACCAGTCAACACTTTCAGAATTCTATACATATTTTATGCTACATCGGGTTATTTCCTTAAATTTTTCTTCTTCTGTTTATACGTGAGATTCTCCCTTGATAGGAGCCTTACACCATAGACAACTAAATGTTTTTCTCCCACCTCATACATTTTATTAATTTATAACTTAGTTACGGGAAAGAGCCTTTGATTTGCACCCCATTTTATTTCCGAAATCTTAAATTCTCTTTTATACGACCAAATTGAGACAACACTTAATTTCTCTCTGAAGTTTTTCTTATTTTACTTTTCCTCCATGACTGTCCCAGTACCAACACATCCTAATATCGAACCCAGATTATCAAATCAAATGTACATTACTTTAAACCTTTTCGACACTATTCTTAAAACAACTACTACCCGGGTTGAACTCGAACGTTCATGGGCTATGGTTGAACAAGATATAACCATCTAGGAATAGTTGGAAGCTAGACAACACCAACATAGAAATCTTCCTTAGTTTCCTTTGCTGAAGGTTGATATTTCTCTCTTCTCCACCCTTTAACCACTTTTGGATGCCTAGACACTGTACTTCAAGCCTTAAGTACAAACTCTGGAACAACACCCTTCATCTGGTGAAATGGACGAATTCCTCATAGATGTGTTGTCTATATCCTGAACTTTTGTAGGATTATTTTTCTTACTAGGTCCGGGTGTATCTTGCGCAGCTTCTGGGCTGTCTACATTGGATAACTCTACAGGGTTGGATGGAAGAAGAAGGTGCACTGACCATTCCTTAGTGATTTCATCTAAGTATTCCTCTGTAATTTTGTAATAGGACTATAAATGTTGCTTATGCTCATCAACGTGTGTTGTTATATAAATTAAGTGGTGGTGTGCCCTAAACTTCAGTAAGGGACGAAACCTGTGGAGGGTATTCAGGGTCATCTGAGGTTCAGACTGGATGGCTTGTTTCAACTGGTTGTAGTAGGTATGGAAGATGGAATTGGATTTCCACTGCTTGTTCATATGATTAGAGTACCACAAGGTACTAAAATTTGCATCCAAAGATTCAAAGGGCTCGATGTCGGGGAAGGTTGCACCTTCCGACATTTCCTATGCAATGAATGTGATTATTATGAGAAGCTATCTAAAGTGGAACTCATGCCCTTGGTCTTGTGCTTCTCTACAATCAATCTCTAGCTGGTTTACAAGGTACTGTGCCTAATTCATCTATAGTCCCTCCGCACACTTTCCTGCAAGGTCAACTACGAATCCATTCACTTGGGTGGGATGGTTCTTGTGAACTATCTTGCATGCAATTAGCTGGCATGCGAGGCACAATGTGCCATTCTGGAAAGAGGTTACCTTGTAATCTCACGTGCCCTTATTGACATCGCCATAAGTTTCTTTGATTATTTGCACTAATTCTTGGTCTAAGGTCTTTCCAGGGTAAAAATCCTATGGGTTAGTGCCCTGCATGCTCAGCCCTATGATCCAATTGATCAAATTCGGAAACACAGTGATGTGACGGTTCAACCATAAGTAGCCTCCATGGTAGCAGGGTAACAGGAATTTCATGCATGCGTTTACTTCCTAGAGTTGGTTGAAGTGTGGGATATTCATCACATTAATAAGTGTGGACTGTGAAAGGTTCTAGGTCCATGGTTGTGGGATAATCTTTGAATTCTTTCCTTTACTCTTGGTCAGATACTTATACGAGGCGAGCATGTTGTAAGCCTTCCTGTCACCAAGGTTGAAGTCACTAAACTTCAAGGTTGTGATCTTACTCTGGTTAGCTCAAACTGCACGTATCCATTTCGGGAGGTACGTTGTGACCAAAGCATAGTCAAAATATCTAGGCACACTATCTTGGTTGATGGCACTGCTTAGAGCGGGTAGGTAGGCAGGTAGAATGCTCAGAATCATCTTGGCATTCACGATATTGTCTCTATGCTTTGTTCTCGTCTCCGTTGCAATTCTGGAAGTTCCTACTCCATGAGAAGTCGATGGAGAAGTTGGACTCCTCCTGTTGATGATTCTTTCACACCTACAGACATCCTCCTTTCTGACATGAATTTCTCAGTCTTGAAATCAGCAATTACTTCACAAATTCTTCAAGTGCGCTAAGTTCTTCGGACATATGTGCTCAGGGTTAATATCAAGGTTACAATGATATTGGACATTGCACAGGGATGAACAAAAAAGGAACGATGATCACCGTATATACTTGCTAATATGCAGACTTCAAATCCTTAGTTAGCAAAAGTGTTCTTCGTGCATGGCACGATGAGATAAGTAGGCAATCTTGGCAACAATTTTCTTTGCAATGGGTATGAGCCTCATTAATTCATCTTCTATCCATTATGGCATGGTCCAATGGTCTGGTGATGAGCCATCAATGCTTTTCCATCTATTTGGAGTGGCATTCAAATGGATATATCAGCCTCAAACGGCTATATTGTTTCACCATGGCAAAGTGGCCTATGTCATTGTTCTGATATCTCTACGAAGTTCAAATTCTGCAAGTTTTCCTTCTGCGAGGCTCCCTCTGAAATATTCTATAACTTTTCAATCTTAGACTTCTTCTTACTCATCTTTCTAGCCTTCTTCTCCATGAGCTTCGTCTCGGTGGTTCTTTTCCCATTCTGATTCTTATTTTCCTTGGACATAGTCACTTCACGCTGCTGAGATTCTTTCCTAGGACTCAGGGGTAATACCTCTTCTATATCTGAGACATATACTTCCACCTTATATGAGTCTTGTAATGCTCTTGCAATTTTGACATCTGGGCTTCTAGTGTCAAATAGCTTCGATCTGTTCTCCTATTCTTCAATCAACTGCGCGATCCTTCTTGTCATGAAATATTTTAACTCTTGTCTCTATTGTTCTAAAACCTCTTCTTCTTCCTTCTTTCTAGCTTGATCTATTTCAATCCAAGGTTTTCCAAGTAACATAGTAAACGAGGCATTGTCCTCAATAAATTTAATAATTTAAAAGTCATCCTTTGTCGAAGTTCCATTGACTGTCATAGGAATCTGATCAAGCTCTCCACATAACATCATCAGTTTTCCTTTGAATATCCCTATCCCTCCTAATGAAGGGGTCATATCAAGCTTCCCTATAGCTTCCCAAGTTCTTTCTGGCATATAGTTCACTTATGCTTCTTCATCAAGGACAGAGTCAATGTCGAAGTCTCCTATTATTGCTTCATTGCATTCTTTTTCTTTGAAAATCTCTGATATTTTAACATATCGGTGGTCATTCACGGTCTCTTTCATTTGCATCAATACCTTCTTTGATTCTTACTGGGGTTCTACCTCTTTTGGATCTGCCTTAGGGTTCTCCTGATTCAGATTCATTTCTTCTAGCCTGGCGATCATTCTAGGGCAATCCAATACCTCATGCTCCATAGCTTTGCAACAAAGACAACTGGATCTTCCACTAGGGAGTTCCTTAGCTAGATGACCTAGTTTTCTGCAACTATAAAATAGGTTTAATCCTCTCTTTCTTTAAAATTTTCCCCAACTTCTTATGTACTACACACTAGGATCGTGGTAGACAATCTACAAAAAATTCTCTCTAGGATCCTGCATCCATTTGTTAGTCCAAACATTCTTTCTATGCATAGGTATAACATATCTATCACTATTCTTATCAGATCTACTCATATAAAACCTTTTTTCATCTATCAATGCTCTAGTTTCCAATATAGGACAAAATCTATTAAACATACCTAGATCCATACCTTAGAAAAAAAAAATTCACTTATCTTTCTTCTACAGAGCACAAAGCTTCTAGATCTAAGACCTTTTAACTATTCTTACCTTTATTAGAGCATATATCTTATGGATATTACCTCTTTTCTGTATATCTGATCTCTTTTCTTCAGAAACTTCCACTTTTACCTTTCTTAGAGCACAAAGTGTTTAGATCTTGCTTTTTTTCTTCAAATATGTCCTTCCTTTCTTGGCACAAAGCTTCACAGGTCGAGTAAAAAGTTGTGCACTAGGGAAACATATGTACGCACAGAGCTTCCACAGTTTCCAATTGAATCTTCACACAAAGATTCTTTTCCCTTAGTTCCCAACAATCACAACTTCAATTTCCGACAACAGAACCACTTGTTGGCGTAGCGGTAGACCCAGGGTTCAACGCTACAAGAGAGAACCAACAAAAACCTAACTATCAACCCTTTCGGCAACACCTGTGAAGTAGATGAAGTCTCACCTGAGGTAGAGGTAGGGGTGGTTGCAGGACTTAAGTGTCTGCAACCTTAGCTGGGACACAGATCTGTGATTATATTGCTTACAGAGCACTTAGCATCGATCATTTATCAATATGCAACCCTTATTATACTTCGCAGATAACACAAAGCATCTCAGCATTCACTTAGATCTAAGGTATCTTAGTACTTAGCAATAGTAAAATAGATCATATCCAACAGATCAACACTAAGCACCTTCATACATATCATATCTACTATTCATACACATATAATAAGCACAAAGCATAAATAGATCTATCTAAGTATATCAAATCACTTAGCAAAAGCAAAGATAAGCACATCAAGACAAGGAACAAAGAATAACACATAGATTTATGTGGTTCACCCCCACCCTAGGGCTACGTCCACCAACTCTTATTCTTTATTATCCTCGGCCAAGAGGTTACAAGAACAGAGCTGTAGAAACCCTTACTTCGCACAAGAGACATAAGATCTGCGCAGCTCGCTAGATCCTTCCTCCTTCCCTTTCAGCACAAAGCCTTCTATATCTTCAAGTAGATACTTGCACTAAGCTCTGCAATTATATACAGAATGTGAAAAACTCTCGATCACATAGATCCCTTCTTGGCACTTACCCTATATCAGTTAGATACAATACCATATGAATCTCCTCTTACATTGACTATCCTTCTATTTATACATAAAAAATGGGCCTAAATGTGGGTGAACCCATGAGCTGACATCCCTTTCCCATTACATATACCCAAAACCCAAAAAGGGACCCAAAAGTGGGCCGATATTCTGCAATCTCCGCTTCGTCTGGAACTTCATCTTTGACAGGCTATCGAAGTCCAAAAAACGGTCAAATATGACCAAGTGTTCCCAAAACTTGGTCAAGGTCCAACAATCATAAATATAAATAACACTTACATATTGTGGTTAAAATAATTTAAACAGATCTATTATTGATTCACCCCCCTCTCAGTAATCCAATATTTCACTTAGACGTTGATCTTCTTGTTGCTTCATCCTATTTTGTTCCATTAAAATATTTTCCTTAAGAATTCTCAATATTTATTTAGTCTTCTCCATATGTGACTCTATTGCCTCCACTTTGGAATGGTATTACAAAATGTATGAGATACTAGGAGTTGGATATCCATAAAGGGAATAAAATGGAGACATCTTAGTAGATATGTTATATGTGGTATTATACCATCATTCTTCTAGAGGTAGCCATTTCATCCATTGAGATTTCTTGTTTGAATAATATCAAAATAGACAACCCTCTAAAAATTTGTTAACTATTTCTATTTGACCATCTATTTTTGGATGATATGCTAAGCTCATAGCTAGTGGTGTTCCACTCATCTTCTATAATTATTTCTGAAAAATTCCTATGAATTTTGGATCTCTATCACTTACTATTACTGTAGGAAATCCATGAAGTCTATGAATTTACTTCATGAACACTTTCTCTACTTGACTTGTTGTATATGTACTTTGAATTCCACAAAAATGTGCATATTTTGTGAGTCTATCCACAACCACAAAAATGGAATCCTTACCCTATGATTTTGGTAATTTTGTAATGAAATCCATTGATATGTCTTCCCATATTTGATTAGGTATGTGTAAAGGATGAAGTAAACTTGGAGTTTTTACTATTTATGCTTTATTTATTTGGAAAACCTAACATTATATTACAAATATTTTAATGTATTTCTTCATTCCTCCCCAAAATAAACATTTTATAATCCTTTGATATGTTTTAAGGAACCATGAATGTCCTTCCATTCAATAATAATGAGAATCCCTTAATATTCGTTTCTTCAAATTTGATTGAGGTAATAAAAATATGCATCCCTTGTACCAAAGAATATCTATCTTCCACTTCCATTGTTCCATAGAGTTCATCCTGTAAATGTGTTGAACCTGCACAAAATAGATATAGATAAATAGTCGTGAATAATGAATAATTTACACATGAAATACTTTGTATAACTCAATGAGTGTGCACTAGAGGAGAACCAATGCACCATAATGGTGGTCTAGAGTGATCTGGCCACACACCAGCAGTTACGGGAGTGAACTACCACCTAGTCTAGTCTCTCAAGAAGTTACGGGAGTGAATTGCCACCTAGTCTAGTCTCTCAGGCAGTTACGGGAGTGAGTTGCCACCTAGTTGAGTTAACTAGTAAACTAGTCTTCAGTTAACTGACTAAACAAAGAGTAGTGAGGAGTTAAATCAAGAATCAAAGGTAATACACCAGTTTGGTGATGATACCAAGGCAAGGTCAAATTAGCATGGTGATGATCCTAATGTTGCATGGCGACAAAACCAATGCAACATCTAAACTCAACTCAACTAGTCAACCTGAAGTGCCAACTAAAGAGAATATTCTCCAGGTGGAATATTCTCCTCTAAAATATAGGATATTGGATAATGACTAATTATGAATAATAAACAAGGAAAAACCTTAGGAAAATGAAATACTAGGTGTGTGTGAAGTAACTCCAACACCCCCCCTTGAACATCACTATGGTGAAAATAAAGAATGGGTCCCGGCAACGAGGCCATGTTAGGTACCGAAATACCTAACATAAAATGAAATGAAGTGAGGAAAGAGGGAAAACCTCATGGGAAACCCCCCCCCTCAAGGTACAATGTATGTAAAAATAAGAACTACAGTTTCTAGGAAATTGTGTCCTTCACTCCAGGATGACTTCGCAGAGAATGGAACTTCTGCTTAGTGAAGGTCTTAGTGAAGATGTTTGTTGTACGTTCTACTGAAGGAAATAATTGTAATTCAATGATCCCTTCATGTACTAAGTCTCAGATGTAGTGCATGTGGATCTCGATGTGCTTCGTCCACTACCTCTGAACTGGATCTCTGTAGAACTTTAGAGTGCATTGGTTGTCACACCAAATGATGATCGGTCAATGAAACTAAATACCCAACTTAGTGAGAAAATGTTGTAGCCACATAGCCTGAATGGTTATTTTAACTACCCCTATGTACTCTTCTTTGGTTGAATATAGAGAAATGGCAACTTGCTTCTTGCTCGACCAACAAATAGGCCAGGAACCAAGACTGAATGAGTAACCAAATGTGGACTTGTGATCAATGTCATCGCCAGACTAGTTGGAATCAGTAAACCCAATGAGATATAATGTAGATTATGTTGCATAATTAATCCCAAAGGTGATGATGTCTTGTATGTATCGAAGGATATGCTTTGCAGTTTTCTAATGTATCTCATGCAACTCCTGCATGAACCTATAAACTGCACCAACTACATATGAGAGGTCTGGTATGGAGTATGTGAGATACAAAAAGGTCCCCACTAGATATTTGTATAGTGTGTTCTCAAATAGTGGATTCTCCCTGCCATCCTCAAGTTTGACTCCTGATAGGAAAGGAGTCGGAGCATACCTGTAGTCTGTCATGTGAAATCTCTCAAGGATATCTCATGCATACTTGGCCTGAGACAGTTTGACACCTGATGCATCCTAACTGATATCAAGTCTAAGGAATAAGTGTAGCGGACCCATGTCTGTCATCAAAAACCTATCATGTAGAATTCTCTTTACTGCAGCAATCACTAAAGTCGAGCACCCGGTAATCAACAAATCATCGACATATAGAACTAAAAGTAGAAGTGAATCATTTGTCCTAATCATATATACATTCAGGTCTGATTTACAATGTACAAAGTTCTATGACAACAAGTAGGAATCGATATTCGCATAACATGCCCTCGGAGCCTGCTTGAGGCCATAAAGTGACTTCTTCATGTGACAGACCAAATATGAGTCCTGCATAAATCCCTAGGGCTTCTCCATGTAGATCTCCTCAGAGAGATCAATGTGAATAAATGAATTGTTCACATCCATCTGATAGACTTACCAGCCTTTGGTTGCTGCAATGGAATGTGCCAATCGTATGGAATCCATCTTTGCTACTGGAGCGAAGGTCTCATCATTGTCAATACCATGAACCTACTGAAAGCCTTTAGTGAAAATCCTGGATTTGTATCTGCTAATATGTCTATCTGTTGCACTCTTGGTCCTGTAGACCCATCTGCATCTAACAAGTTTCCTCCCAGAAGGAAGGGGAACTAGATCCCAAGTTCGGTTCTTGAGGAGGAAGTTGTACTCCTCCTACATGGCGGATTCCCAAAAGGGATTTCCAGCAGCCTCACCATAAGACTATGGATTTGAAGACTAAACCAAGAAAATATGCCTGTAGGGAAATGGTTCAGTGGAAGAGAGTGCAACAGGAGGCTCCTAAAAATCAAATCGATTCCTCCTAGTATCAGTTGGATCACCAACGAGATCCCTTGTAGCCTGAAGAGTAATATGTGCCCACTTGGGCCTCTGCTCTGGCTCTGCAACTACATCTAGATTCTTTGAATCTGCATCTGACTGTATTGACTCTGAATCTGAATCATCTGAGTCCTCTAAATCAAAACTCTCATTTGAATAATATTCATCATGTTCATGATCATCATCTCAGACAGGTGAAATAATGAAGGTGTTTGCATGCGGCTGCTGAGGTGCATACGAGATACTTTCCTTAAATTGGACACTTCACTTGATCATGAGCTAATCTGAGGAAAGATCAATAATCCTATACCCATTCACACCATCGAGATATCCAACAAAAATTCACTCAGTTCTCTATGGATCAAGTTCCTTCCTCTTTTTAGAGGGAATCCTAGCCCATGCATGTGAACTGAAAATGAAAAAGTGGGTCACCTCCGGTTTGAGGCTGCTCCAAGCCTTGTAGGGGGTCTTATCCTTGACAGATCTATGGGGATATTTGTTTTGGATGTATGTTGCATAGTTAAGTGCTTCGGCCCATAGTCTCTAGGGTAGATACTTTGCATGCAGCATGCAAGATGCCATCTCCTTTAGAGATCAATTTTTCCTCTCAGCAAATCTGTTTTGCTGCAGAGTATGGGGAACTATGTGTTGCAACTGAATCCCTGCCTCATGGAAAATATTATGGATCTCATGATTTACATATTCTCCCCCATTATCAGTTCGTAGGACTTTGATATTCTTTTTGGATTGTGTCTCAACCAAGGCTTTGAAATCTTTGAGGTGTTGAAAGACCTCAAATTTTTTCCTAAGAAAGTATATCAATGTAAAACATGAGAAATCATCAACAAAAATGAGAACAAACCTCGCTTTGTTGATGGATGGATGCAGAAAAGGACCCATAAGTTCATTGTGGATCATATCTAAAGGTGCAAAAGCTCGCTGAGAACACATCCCTCACACACTCCCTTGGAGAAATGGATGTCTGGTAGACCATCAACCAATATTTTCTTACTAAGTCATTGCATGTATCTAAACTTCAGATGTCCAAACCTTTCGTTCCATATCCTAATACTTTCATCAACATGAGTAAGCAGTAAAGCAGAATCAGGTTCAATGAATTCAAAAAATGTATGAAATCTAGACTAATGATTTAACTCACCGGTAGCAACCCTAGAGTTGGTTTGCATGTCATAGATGTCCATGTAATTTGGTGTGAATATGACTTTATTTCTAGTGTCAGAAATCTTCATCTAATACACGGAGAGAAGGTTGAAATAAAGTTTGGGAACGTGCAGCACAATATCGAAGCATCCGTTGGTGAGTTCAATCCTTCCTTTGTCGGTGACTTCGACATAAGATTTGTCCCCCATCAGAATAGGAGGACCTTTTCATGAATCCAATGAACAATATACTTATTTTGAGGCAAACATGTGATGTGATTCTCCTTAATATACAATCCAAGCATCAGGAGAGGAGTTGATGGAAATCAATGCATGGCTAGAATTGCCTTTCTTGGAATTCAGATCTTCTGGATTCTTCTTCTTGTCACCCTCAGGGATGCGATCTCCAAGGTTTTTTTGTTGAATTATTTGAGACATCACCTCTATTTTTTTTTCATGCATGCGGATTCTGAATGGAATCCTTTGTGACAGTACGTGCATTTCTCCCCTTTTCTTCCCTTTTCCCCTTTGGACCCAGAGACATCGGTGAAGGGTTTTGTGTAACCTTCCTTCTTTGGATGTGCATGAGATTTCTATTTATATTTATCTTTATATTTATGATATTTTTGGCTTCCATCATGCACAGTGAGTGCATGCACCCTTGGGCCTTTTATTGTGCCCATGTTGATGAGCTTGGTTTTCTCTTGTGTCAGGGATTCGATAAAGTACTCAAGAGAAGGGATCTTCAAGGTGGCTCCAGAGGCGAATATGACAGTATGGAATTTACATATGAATACAGAGAATTCAATACTAATCTTGGAGAGAATGGTGAGAACGATTTGTTTCTCCTCCTTCGATTTATAAAACCTGCAAGCTTTGAGTTGTGACAGTAAATCCTTGAATTTTGTAAAGAAATATTGGATATTCTCGAAGATTTTTGGATCCGATGTGAGAAGATACACCTCTAGAATGTGTCCCCTCATCTCATATTTGTTTCCAAAGGTCCCTTCAAAGGTGGTCCATGCTTCATTGGGAGTCTTACAGGAAGATATGTGAAAAAGGAGATCGGGAGAAATAAGACTGCAAATTGTTCTGAGTGCCTCATCCATGCAATTTAAGTACTTGGATTTTTCTATGGATGATGTTGGTTTTGTATTTATATTCAAGGTTAACCTATACAAACCTCTAGTTTGAATATGTATGGCTACTTTCTCCTTCCATGCAAATTAGTTATAAGGTGTAAGAATTAATTCTTTTTGGAAATCCATCTTTTTGTTGTCTTCAATCTTTTTTACCTGCAAAACATTTCGGTGTATCTTTTACTTAGCAGTATATCGGCTCTGATACCATGTAAATGTATTGAACCTACACAAAATAGATCTATCTAAACAATAATACACACATTTGTAGATATAATTTGAGAAATAAGAAGAAGGAGAGAAAGAATGAAAGAATTTTCATTAACCATTGTGAATAATGAATAATTTACACATGATATACTTTGTATAAATCAATGAGTGAGAAATAGAGGAGAACCAATGTGTCATAGTGGTGGTATAGAGTGATTTGGACACACACCAGCAGTTATGGGAGTGAACTTTCACCTAGTCTAGTCTCTCATGAAGTTACAAGAGTGATCTGCCACCTAGTTGAGTTAACTAGTCAAATAGTCTTCAGTTAACTGACTAAACAAAGAGTAGTGAGGAGTTAAATCATGGAATAAAGGGTAATGCGCCAGTCTGGTGATGATACCAAGGCAAGGTCTAATTATCATGGTGATGATCCCATGTTGCATGGTGACAAAACTAATGCAACATCTAAACTCAACTCAACTAGTCAAACTGAAGTGTCAACTGAAAGAGAATATTCTCTAGGTAGAATATTCTCCCCTAAAATATAGGAGATTGGAAAATGACTAATTATGAATAATAAACCAGGAAAAAACTTAGGAAAAATAAATCCTAGGTGTGTGTGAAGTAACTCCAACACATCCCTTCCTTTATACAATGTATTTTCTATCTTATATTATTTTCATTTTTCCATTCATGGAAATCTTCTTCCAACCACATAGGAAGGGAAGATGTAATGGAACATAAACTTGAGGCTTATTCTATTCTATAAAGGGCATTCAGGACGACATTTTCCTACCCATTTTTTAATATTATTTCAAAATCAAACCCTTGTGCATTTTTGTTGTTGGGAAAAACACCCTACGGACTAGCAAGTTAGGGTAAGACATTGCAAGCAGATTTGACCGAATAGAAACTACTTTTTCACCTACATCCCAAGATTTAAACCCCTTTTTCTTAGTAAATGCATGGAAAAGGACCACCTACCTTATTACCGACATTTGATGTAGATCCTCCGTTGTGCTCGATTACTTGTTTTCACTTCTCCTTCCAAAGATGACCTGCACTCAAGACAAACAACAACTATGCATGCATGCTACTTCTATACTCAAGGGTTAGAAATAGAACATAAATCAATGAAACTATAGACAATTCATGATTTGGGACAAGAAAAGCATTCTTTTTATTACGTAAAGTGAATCAACCTACAAAAGCTGAGACTAGCCACCGCTCCTTGAACCTGATCCTAGGCTCCTCTTCTTCTATCCTTCAACTGCTTTGCGTTAAATCTCCTTTAGCATGAGGAAAGGATAAAGGGTTGGGACAATGGATTACGTAAATGGACAGAGTTTCTTTGCTATATTTTTTTCTCTTTCAAATGGTACCCCTAGCCCTTCTTTTATAGGCTAGAAGGATCTAGGGTTTTGGACGAACCCTCGGCCATGCATGGTCGGGAGTTTCAGTTAACTAACCCATAGCTTTTTGTTCCATTGTCAACTTTCCTCTTTTTCGTGCTTTGTTACGTACATGTGGGTTGTTTTGAGTCAGCCAGCATGTACACGCATGCAGTAATGGGTTAGGGCACGTGGGCCTTGACACAAGAGGATTTTCAAAGAGTTGTTCAGCATATTTTTGGCAAAGAAGGGATGTGAGTTGGCATGATGCCAAGTAAGCATGTGTGGTGCAATTTAGGGTTATAATAGATGACCCCTAATGTGTGAGGTCAGAAGAGCATCTGATGACCGAAATATATTACCAATCTTTACTGATGTGTCGAACGATTGAGCCCAAGGATCAAGAACCAGGAGGTGTCATCTGCAAAATAACAAATGTCTCACCAAGGTGGGCATACCCATGCTCGAGATAAAATAGAACCATGGCTACCAATCAAATACATTGTAGATCCATGTCAAATAACTATAAAGAGTAGCTACGAATAATACACAGTGGAGCTACATCTCAAAATCAGAAAGATATACATATAGAGTATCCATCTTCCAAAAGTTGATTCGGCCTGATGGTTGGACTTCAGATCTCTAGCAACAACTTCAAAAACTTCCAAAACTAGGGTAGGAGTGTAATATGAGTGTACAACTGCACTACCCAGAGGTCTTCGATAGCTTTTCAATCATGGACTTGATAATCTTGATGATCTGACTGAAGGATTTAGTGATTTCGAACAAGGACTTGATTGGACATTCAGGATGGTTGGGTATGCGGACAAGAGACATATTGTAGAGGGGCCGACTTAGGCTTAGTGACAAACTTCCCTTGGACAATAGCATGACAAGTGATGAGACTCAGGCAACATATATGTTAATCATAAGTCTACGAAGCAGGAGGCAACGCAAACTCTCCATATGTTTGGAAGAATAACCAAACGGTGGAGGACACAACTCTATATAGCAAGAAAAGCTTCCTAAGGTCGTACTACATCCCATAGTCTGATGATCAAACAGACAGATGTGCTTTATCCAAGGGTGACTCATTATGCTGCCAATAAAGAAAATACTTTTCCCATCCTCTTTTTGGGGTATATTTAAATTTTTTTTGTTCTTTTCGATAATTTTGGAAAAAGAATAAAGGAATATTATGTTACAATGGAGGAACAAGTACTACAAACATACAAGATCAAGGCACAAGGACAAGACTGATGTTCTGGTAAAATGATACTCGGGAAAAATCCTCCGGCGGCCAAAGGTGTTAAGACACAGAAGTAAACTGTCACAAGGTTGGTGGATAAGGTATGCAAATGCAGTTTGATAGAACACACAATGGTAACATCCTTCGATGTAAGTTTAACGAGCCTAGAGAAGGTAAGCTCGGTGTTTTTTCATATTTAGAGAGTCTGAAAAAGCATAAAAGGAGACTCTGTTGGGGTACATTTTTCAACAATAGTCTAGTCGGTTAAAAAAAGGGGTAAACTAGCATCGATTAGACATCAATTCAAAACCATTTTAATGAGTGTGACAAGGACAAGATCACTCGACCATTTTTTCACTTTTAAGGAGTCTGAAAAAAGATTAACTATGGACTCCGTCAGGAATATTCTTCTGGACCAATTTAACGAGTGTGAAAGAATAAGGTCACTCGGCGATCATTTCAACTTTAGGGAGTCTGAAAAGAGCTTAACTATGGACTCCGTGGGGGTTTCTTTTTCGTAAGTTTAGTCCCTCAGGCCCGAAAAAGGAATAAAATTATACCTGAGAGTACTCTTCTAAAGAACGAAAGTTCTATAGAGTATACCTTTGTTCGTACAGTTGACCGTCTGTATCGAAAAATGGGTAAACTACCGTCGGACAGACGTGACTTCAAATTTTAGTTTAACGAGCGTGAAAGGCCACAAGATCTCTCAACAATATTTTCATGTTTAAAGGGTCTGAAAAGGGCTTAAAAGAAGACCCATTTAAGGAATGTTCTTCTGGACCAATTTAACGAGTGTGAAGAAACAAGGTCACTCGGAAATATTTTCATCTTTAAGGAGTCTGAAAAGGGCTTAAAGAAGACTCCATAATGGTTACTTTTCTCAGTTAATCCAGACTAGATCAAAAAACATAAATACAGTCTCACCGGATGTTGCTTTCGGATCTCAAAGCGAGCTTGAAAAACAACAAAGTTATCTCATGATAGACTCTTTGTGGGTCGATGCCTGGCATCTCCTCGGGGGAGCTGTATGCTCCGAAGAAAACATTGTCTATGATGCCAGGGTTTCCAGAGATATTGATGGGTATAGTTTCAGTGATATTTGCCATATTTCCCTCAATATAAATTTCCTGTGTAGCTAAGAGATTAATAGGACACGTCTGATCTCCCGTTATGGTAATGGTGAATTCTCCTGCATCAATTCAACTTAACTCTGGGAGAAAATATGATCTGTGATGAAGATCTTCCAAATGTTTGTCCAGACTAGCCATTTCTTTGATTACTACTTCATCAGAAGGCAAGACTAAGTCTAACGAATCAATGTTAGCGAGAGAACCCTGAGCCTAAATAGGCTCTAGAAGTGGATATAACTCTTGTGTAGGAGTCGGATCAGGGTTAGTTAAAACTTTCTGGACTAAAGAGTATGCTACCTCAGTGGAAGACAAGGGAATGGACATGCCTGAGTTCCCCATCTCATCCATCGTGGCTGATGGGAAAGGAAGAATCCAAGGATCCTCAAAGTAAGTCATGCGGAACGACAAAACTTGAAAAATCTCAACCTTATGGTGATTAGATATAAATTTGATATCGTCGTGAGGAGGTGGGAAATTGAAGGTACCCATCAAGGATGGGCACAAACCCACTCCTACGTTAATGACACCTGGTTGAGGATTATCAATCATCGGGACCGTGGATGCCCCCAAAGCTGGGTCAGGTCTAGAGAAAGACAGTTGATCAATGGTCACTATCCGACCCTCGTGTGGAAACAACAAGACTCGGAAAACTGTAGCAACCACAGCTTGCATAGCATAATTCCAACTCTGTCCTAACAAGAGATTATAGTTGAGGGGAGCATCGACTACCTTTACTTCGACACACACGGTTTTTCCTCCTAACTGCACAGGGAAAGAAGGTATGATGTCATGTGTTCGGAATGAATGATCTTCGAAAGCAGTGAGGAGAGTAGGTGATGGAGACAAAATAGGCTGGTCGATGGCCTTCCAGCATGCTAACAACATAACACATGTCGAGGTGCCCTCGTCGACCACTGTGCAAAAGATATTGCGAGTAAAAGTTTTTGTGGGATGAGCCACTACCATCTGAAACTCAACATGGTAAGGCAGACGAGGTTTTAAGTGAGTTGTATCTAACATGATAGTGCCCGAATTACAAGTCTCAGTAGAGCCCAAAGCGGTTAACAAGGCTTTCCTCTGAGCAGGGCATCTTTAAAGAACATCCAAAGTAGACATCGCACAAGGGGTTTGTGATAAATCCTCCACCACAGAGTAATTCTAGGTGGCCCTTGCGTTGGGGTTGTGAGAAGATTTTTTAAATGCACCCTTTGGAATGCATGTCATTGTTTCTCCCAATGTATTCTCAATCTGTAGAGGAAGAGATGGGAGATCAACTTCTTTACCCTTCTCAGAAGCGCTTGGTTTACTATAGTCGTGTGCTCTAGTTGTTGTGAAAGCATCACCCCTAACCATATATACATTCGTGGATGAGGGATTGTTTGGAGGAGGGAAGGTTTCTTGGATTCCCCTTTTTGTGCTTGTAGAGGCTTGATTTAGATTTTTCCCATGTTGAAATGGATTAGTCAAGACTACTTGTTGTTGTTGTGTGACAAACTTTTGGGTCGTTGCAAGTCGAGGACAAAGATGGGTTGGGTGGTCTTCCGCACACAAGTTGCATGGATACCTCGCCTTCCGTTTTTCTGTGTTGTCCCCGCCAGCATTATCAGTGGGTTTTTTATGCCCCTTACCCTTCTTTCATTGTTTTTTCTTCTCTTCAGGCTGTTGGGTGGCCTTTGGGTTAGTCGACTGCACGATGTGTACTTCCAACGTTTGGGTAGGTGGAGAAGCCAAAGTAGTAGTTTGGTTGACCGCTGTGTGTTGTATGGATAATTGTTGCAACTGTTTTGTCAATTGCTTAGCGGGCTTTGTGTGTGTATAGATGAGCTCAAATTGTTGAGCCCTCATGATGGCATCTTCTTCGGAGAAAACTCTGGATGTCGCGATGTATTTGGATAACTGTGGGACCAAAGACTTAAGAAACCACTCAAGCAAGAATGCTAGTGGGACTGGTACTTTGATTAGACTCTTCCAGCATCTCCACTCTTGGATATGATCAGAGATATGGTCTGCTATTGTCTGTTCGAAATTGGCGAGTAGCTCTATGCCAATGTCGTATCTCACAGGTAACTAGAAATGGTTAAGGAAGGCCATCGCCAGTTCGCCAAAAGAAGAGTATCTTGAGTGATTGAGCTCGATGTACCATTTCGTGACACTCCCGATAAGAGTACGCTGAAACAATCACAATTGTATGGAGTCATATTTCAATGAGTTAGATGAGCACCAAAGATGAAAGGTAGTCACATGATCACCTAGATCTTCATTAGGCTTGGCCTCAAACATTGGAATGTCCGAAGGAAACTTCATCGGCATAGGAGGTCAACGTGGATTGTGACAAATAGGATCATTTAACAACCTTGTCAAATATGGCAAGTGTAAAGTCGCGAGGAATGGTAGTTTGGGTTGCTATTGATAACCTGGGAAAAAGGGTCCTGGAGTTTGACTGGCACCTGGTTGCCAGGAAAATTTTGGTTGTTGGCCCGAATTCTGGTAGAAACCATGGCCCTGACCAGCGTAAGTATTTTTCATCTGTGGAGACATCATCAGCTTATTTCCCAAAAATGACATAGAGTGTTGGGCATGCATTGTATTCGGAGGACTTTGGGAAGGATTACCCCATGCCGGTCCTGCAGGGAGAGGCATAGAAGTCTGTCTGGGGTTCCATTGACTGCTGAATGAATTACCCCAGAACGACATTTAGGAGGAGGGAATGGATCCTTTTCCTGAATTCCAAGGTCCTACTATGTGTGCCCCCTACGCAGGAATAGTACCCTGCACAGGAGTAGATTGTCCACAAATGGGGTTGCCCCCAGACGGGAAAGAGGTTGATGAGAAAGTGTTGTTACCAAACGTCCCATTCCAAAAAAATGGTGTCGAACCTACCAGCATACTGTGCGCAGGTGTTCCTTGACTCCCTACTCTAAATAAACTAGTGTGTGTAGGTTTCCCGGTGGACTGCTGATGCGGACCACCAAGAAAAGGGGACAAAGGAGGGATATGACCTCCTGCATAAGGAAAAGCATTAAAAGGGATAGGATTTCCCCCAAGGTGACCTTGCAGAGGATTATTAGAGCTCCCTCCTCCCAGACCCAAAGTCTGTAGGTTCGTGCAGGACTTATACCCGAACTAGGCATACCGTATGAGAACGAAGGGCATGTTTCACTAGGTGTGAAGGGGGTTGTGGTCGTTTCCATAAATGGGTTCGGTCCACTGTGCGACATAGTCGCGGCCGAGACCATGGTGGCTTGGACCAATGATAGTAGGTTAGGAGATGACTCTCCTGTGGTAGCAACTGTGGTGGGAATTGAAGAATTCCCAAGAGAAGTAACAACGTTTGTTTCCATTGTTGTGTGAGGCACTGTCTGGCGTTCATGAAATTGGATTGGTACAATAAACAGTGCCGAGATATCAATGATTGGGGTTTCAACCGAGCCAAGAGAGGCTACTTCAAGGTTCAAAACGGTTGATTCCTCCGGGAGTTGTTCGGGCACAAAGGTTTGTAACCCGGTCACTTCAAAAGACCCCTGTTGGTCTAGCTTCCACCTTAATGGTGGTGGGGGTGGCTCCAGTGTAACCGACAGCAGGCCAAGAAGCCTTCATGACCGGCGGAGCTCGGGATACTCCACTGTGTGAGAATATCCAAGACACGCTAAGGTATTCTAAACGTTCAAAAGTAACACACACTAAAAAATAATCCTCTAGGAGATAAGACAAGCAATCACTAAACTATTTGGAAGAACAGTTACAACAACCAACACTAGAGCAACTTACCGGTGCAAGTGCAACTCAAACACAGAAGAACCCTCTGGGTATACTCTGTAAAGCATGGCTCGATGTCTGTCCTAGGTACCATTGTATACCCCCGCAGTCACTTGTGTATGTCCCTAAAAAGATAGGCAACTAGGTTGCTAGCACGCGAACAATCACCAGGCGGGTACAGTCGAAATTCGGGTAGACCACAATGAGAAGGGTATCGGGCTTGAAACCTATCAAGGGTATCAAGATAAAATGGTCTGAAAGACAACTGAGGACCTCAAATGGATTTGAGACCCATGAAGCCTCGTGGCAAATGCAAACGACGGAATCCCAAAACAAGCCCTCTATATGTGTTCTCCACTACGATTGGTCCGACTTTGGAGGGGTTATCTCCACTACCTTTCCGCACACGACCTCATGTTTATCCCCTATGTTAGAGGGGGGTCCCAAATAACTTCCACAAAACTAGACTTAGACACTCCCTATCTCAGACTCTAATGTTAGGTTTTGAATGACCTTGAAGAGTTTCCTCTCCAACCTAATCCAAGGCCCTAGTCCTGAACTAGTTTGTGAACCCTACAAACATAAAAGTCTAGTAGATTTTAAAATTAGCGATGTTTTTATAGATTTGTCTTACGTCAAGAGGTATGAGGGTGAAACTGATGATGTGTAAAGACAAAATAAAAAATGAATGAAAAAAGCTAAAAACAAAAGACTTTTACTAAATTCAAAATTTCAACAACTTTTCACAAAGAAAGATTTCTTTCTTTTTTCTAATTTTTCTAAGATTTTATACAGCCAACTCAAAGAAATTTCGATCGACTACGAGCTACTTATGATCTAAGTGAAATGCAAAAAAAACTTACGAAATAAAAGACTTTTCCCTAGCTAATGATGCGAAAACACACTCTTCAACCAAAGAAGAAAATGAAACAAGATTTTTTTATTTATTTAAGTGCTAGTAAAGCAACAAAGGGAAAATACCCACAAGCAAAAAAACAAGAAAAAAAATTCTGGCTTAAAGCGTAGATCACAAAGAATCAGATTGAAGAATCACACCAAAGCAATTGAAAAAAAAATGACTCTCACGCTTGTCTAAAAACCATAAAACAAATTTTTTTTTTTATCTTTCTGTCAACTATTAACTAGGAAAAAGTAGGCTAAGGGTAAGATGAATCCTAACCTACTGACTGTTCAAACCTAGATTCAAACACTTAAGAGGAATACTTCTTATCAAAGGAGGGGATGACTACCCCACCCTGAGCAAAAAGTAACATGTACAGGCACGCAACTGTCACTAAAACAACACACGTGCAAACGCGTGCTAAACAGAGACAGAAAGCGTGTACACGTGGATTGACCTTGTACAGGCCATGTGTATATCTAAATTCTAAGGAAAAATATGAAAACAGGAAATCCAGACCAGGAAGAGGCCTTTGGTATTGATAACCAGGATCCCTTGAAGTCTTGGATGCTTTTTCTAATAGAAAAGACAAATAATGCAAGGAATAATAAAGCGAAAAAAAGCAATCTGAGATAGGACTGTGAACCAACAAGACTCAGACAGGATTCCAAAAAAACCCCTGAGAATGTGTAATTTTGACAGGGAAGAGGAGGACTGCCTCTAAGGTTCTCTGAACTCCTACATGATACTGCTATCTCTACAGCTAGCGTTCACACATGGGCTGTCACAGGATAGGGCATGGGTACACATGTTCAATCCTTCTGCAGGCTGCGTGTACCTCTGTGTGTCCCGAAAAATACAGTCAAGCAAAAGTCAGGGAAAGATGGTATGGAAAACCAGACTCCCTGCTAGCTCAGACCTTTTAGAAAAATAAAAGACAGGCAAAGAAAAAACCGAAAACCTAGTCTCTAAACTACCCAAAAACTTAAGTAAATCCAGGAACCCTAAAGAGTATTCTCTCCAGTATGGTCACCAATTCTGTTGTTCAGAAAAACACCCTACGAACTAGCAATTTAGGGTAAGATGTTGCATGCAGATTTGACCGAATAGAAACTATTTTTTCACCTACATCCCAAGATTTAAATCCCTTTTTCTCAGTAAATGCATGGAAAAGGAACACCTACCTTATTACCAGCGTTCGATGTAGATCCTTCATTGTCCTCTATTACTTGTTTGCGTTGCTCCTTCCAAAGATAACCTGCACTCAAGACAAACAAAAACTATGCATGCATGCTAGTTCTATACTCAAGGGTTAGAAATCGAACATGAATCAATCAAACTATAGACAATTCATGATTTGGGTCGGGAAAAGCATTCTTTTTATTACATAAAGTGAATCAACTTACAAAAGCTGATATTGGCCACTGCTCCTTGAACCTGATCCTAGGCTCCTCTTCTTCTGTCCTTCAAATGCTTTGCATTAAATCGCCTTTGGCATGAGGAAAGGCTAAAGGGTTGGGACAATGGATTACGTAAATGGGCAGAGTTTCTTTGCTATATTTTTTTCTCTTTCAAATGGTACCCCTACCCCTTATTTTATAGGCTAGAAGGAGCTAGGGTTTTGGACGAACCCTCGGCCATGCATGGCCGGGAGTTTCAGTTAACTAAACCATAGATTTTTGTTCCGTTGACAACTTTCCTCTTTTCCGTGCTTTTTTAGGTACACGCGGGCTGTTGTGAGTCAGCCAGCGTGTACACGCATGCAGTAATGGGTTAAGGCGCATGGGCCTTGACACAAGAGGATTTTCAAAGAGTTGTTCAACATATTTTTGGCAAAGAAGGGATATGAGTTGGCCTGATGCCAGGTAAGCACGCGTGGTGCAATTTAGGGTTATAACAATTTTTCTACCCATTTTTGTTGCTCTTTTGATGAAAATGTTTTATCCAAAAAGTAATTTAGAATAGCCTGGTATGTATTGACTTTAAAATGCCTCCCAATTAGATATTGTCACCATTTTTTTATTGCATGTAAAACTATTTCCAATTATTTTTCATACATAGATTTCACCAACTATTTTCCCTTTAATTGTATACTTTCAAAAGAATCATATTTTCTTTCTCCAATTCCTTGTCTAGATGGATCATGAATGTTTTACCAAAACCAAGTGTTTCCAATATTGGTGTAGAAGACATGACATATTTTAAAAGTGAGAATTGCAAGGCAGCCTGATGCAGGAGCATCATCGTCATATTTAATGAAGCTTAGTGGAAGATAAATCAACATCCAACACAACACACTTTAAATTGGTTTGGATCCCAAGGAGAGCACGTCAATTTAATTTTGAGGCCATTGTAATTAAATATCCCATGAGATCTTCATGCTAGAGCCATTGTATATGCTCCTATATAATGAATATTATATTTAATTCATGTAGGATTGTACATAATTTGAGATTTGACTCATATCTAAATTGTAATTGCTCATTTATTCTAATCAACATTAGTGGTATGAATATTTTAATTGTGATATGAAAGAACTAGAATAGTCTGGATGGAAGGCTCGAGAAGCCCCTTCATGTATAAATCAATGTATTCTATTCCAAGAAGAGGTTGTTGAATTTTGTCGAAACTTTTGTAAGATATTTTTGGAGAAATATAAAATAGAGGAGAATTGCTTTCAAATCTCAGAGACTGTGATATTGTTTATCTCTGTGAATTAGATAAATGTTATGTTGTTATCTATGTTTTTGTGTGTGTGTATCTAAATGTTTTGTTTAATGAGTTCTAAATGATGTTGTAAGTTTCAATTGTTTCTCTTCTGAGAGTCACAGTGCAAGGAGTGCACAGTGCTAATGCAAGGAGTGTGTGGTAGAACCATATATAGGTTAAGAAGATCCAGAGAGATAATGCATATTTGCATAGAGAAAGCGCAAGAAGTGTGCCTACACTCAGAGCAGTGTAAAATCTAAAAGGGGAGACCAGTGCAAGGAATTCACATATCCAACACTTCATTAAGTATTGATAAATATCAAGAGATTTAGCACAAGGAGTGCACAGGAAAGTTTTCCAAGTCCAAGCTCAGTAGAGAAGAACAAAGTTTGTTCCAAAATTTGATTCATACAAGCGATGAAGCTCAAGGAGGGATAGTGAGTGTAAGTCCTCAAGAGGATAATCCCTTTGTGTAAGGTCGAATGGATGAGATCTTTTCAGGAGTAGTCAAAATCCCTCACATTCATTCGATCAAGAGAAGGAGAAAGGTCGTTAAGTGATAATTCCTTCATACTTCGTTGCTCCAACATTTTTTAAATTGTTTTTTGGAAGGTAGACCCGGAGCCCCAAACCTCCGAAGTCCCAGAGAAAATGTACACCATATATTGTGGATGAGTGTGAGTCGTTATATCCACGAGTGATTCTATGATTCTATACTCTAAGGAAATTTGGTCATTGTTGCATGGGGTGAATAATCTCCCAAACCTCTGAAGCCTGGATTTAAGCTCGACCATCAATTGGTGGGAATATGTGAACCATATATATGAATTTATTTGGATTTCAGTTGTTCAGGAAAAGTGTGTTGATTGTTATTAGAGTGGAGAAACTCCAGAAGCCTGGAATCTCGGAGAGGTGAATATCCCTTTCACCAGAAGCTTGGTCACACTTCTTGGTCACATGCATAGATTTCCTAAACCAAAGGAACCATTGAGAATTTAAAATGCATGCATGTGTATTGTGAATCCTATGAGTAATTTAAGTGTAGGGGTCGGTGGGATCCTGATAGCCACTTCGGCTCCTATGTAGCTTGATCCTAGATCGAGAGGTCATGCAAGCCCATAGGGGGTTTGCATCAAGTGGTATTAGAGAAGGAATAAGCTTTGTGAGAAGAAATATTTGGAACCATGTCGCCGAGGAGATGCGGGGAGAGACCCACAACTAATGAAACTATGGAGGAAGAAATTAGATAGCTTCAAGAAAGGGTGGACACCATGGAAACAATACAAAGGAGATCACCAGAGACTGGTGATATTAGTGATGTTGAAAGTGAAAATCCAGAAGAAGAGGAAGTTGTAGGAGAAGAAGTAGCAGAGGAGCAATTGCTGAGAGATGTTGTCAAAATGGGAACTAGAGAAAAGATGTAAGTCTTGATGTACAAAGGTAATTTGAATGTAGAAGAGTTTCTTGACTAGATAAATTATTTAGACAAGTACTTTGATTATGAGGATATTGATGATGAAAAGAAATTAAAGAATGCGGTGACCCAGTTGAAGGGACATGCAACTTTATGGTGGGATGAGTTGCACGATGATAGAAGGAGGAAGGGTAAGACCAAGATTAAAATTTGGGATAGAGTGGTATCTAAGCTTAAGAATAAATTCATACCCAAGGATTATCGATTGAATTTGTTCATAAGGTTGCAAAATCTGAGACAAAAGGGTTTGTCAATGAAGGAATATATTGAAAAATTCTATAAGCTGAATATAAGAGAGGGACACAAGGAAATTGATGAAGAGAAATTTTCCATGTATATAAATGGATTGAGGTATGAAATCCAAGATGAAATTATTCTAGTAATGATGAGTAATGTAGAATATTCTTATCAGGTAGCCCTGAAGGCAAAAGAAAAATTGGCAAGAAATCAAATTTTGAAGAACAAGGGGAAGAGTCCTAACTATTATCACTGAAATTTTGTTTGCAACATTGCACTCAAATGGTTATAGAAATACAACAATGCCAACAACAATTAGTTCACTTGCAGCACTAAAATCCATTTAAAAAGGAAAAAATTATACAATTGGGAAAAAATTGTCATGTGCAAATTCACTAAAGGAAGCACGCGTACAGTGTGTGGGACAACAAATCCCTCAGGGCGCACAATGTGCCAAATGCGCAACTATGTACAAGAAAATGCGCGCACTCATGTGAATGACACATTTATGTTTCTTGTCACCTCCCCAATCACTTATGGACCAACTCCCAACCTTATTATACCTCCATATCTGAGCGAAATCCGAATGGGGGGTTGGTCAAGGACCAAAGGGTGCTCTAAAAGGCCCCTTTTTCACACCAAGAACCAGTTATATTTTTCCTTGAAGAAATGCTATAAATTAAATTCATGGGTGCACTAAGAAACCAAGATCTTCATAGTATTGTTATGTTTCCTCAGTTCTCCCTTGAGAATCCTCTTTTCTCCTTGGAGTATTCAAGCATCATTGCAATAGTCCATTCCACTCACCTCTTGAGGGAATAGACATTGATTTTATTCATAATTTGTCATTTTTCTTCCATTGTAAGAAGATATATCCATTAGGGAACTCAATATCCCTTCGAAGGAGGAAGAGGGGACCCATAAGTCCTCATTTTTCACTACGGTGTTTTTCCAACTAATATAGTTATCCATTGGTGGCATTATCTTGGTCATTGGTTGATTGTTTATGGGTCTAAGTTTCTTATGCATTCTAGTTTTTACTTTCTTAGTTTTTTTAGTTTGTTTATTTGTTTATTACATGTGTTTGGCTTGTTTAACCCACTCACAAACTTTTGTCTTGTCTAACAGGCCCAACTAGGCATGTAAGTGTCATTATTTTTCTCAACCAAGTGATGAACCAGACACAATAGATTGGCGACCATACTTGGGATAAAGTATCAAATTCCACCCTATTTGGTCATAGAGAGAACTTATTTTTAATTAATTTTTCTTGCAAGTAACAAAACCATCCCAACCTTACCTATCAAAAGAAAACTTATGAGTTAGAGGAGGAGAATTTCCCTCAAAAACAATTCCCTCGACGTGTATCGAAAAATCCAAGGATATTCCAGGCCACAGACGCACACTCAGCGCACTATGCGCCCCACAAGATTATTTTCTCTCTTCATTCTACGCATTGTGCACCCACTGTGCACTTGTCATAATTGTAACCCGGACACATATCCATATTTTAAAAATTGTAAGGGTTTTTGTGATGATTTGAGGGCCCCTAGCCTTCAGATTCTTGCTTTCATGCAATTTGTAATTCCCATGCACTCCACTTAGAATCCTTTACCATATGAAAGGTTAGATAAACATAGGCACTTAGGGGGTAAAAAGAACCAAATATTCTCCTCTTTTTCTTTGGTTTCCACATGGATGGCTTGTTTGTTTTATAAAATTTAAGTTGAGATTATTGCTATCACATATAAAAACACTTACATTGGGACTAGAAATTAACTTTGATCATTGAGTATGTTCTCCTCTTGCACCATAGAGCGATCTTGAGAATCATAAAGGTGGTTAAAGGGACATTTCATCTCCCTTAACGAAAAATATTTAGGAGAGGAAAAAGCCCCCCTAGGGCTCCTCTTAGTTTCTTTTGAAATCATATTAAAGTTGCAAGGGCCCAAACATGCCCACATGTTTCAAACTTAGGATAGTTTCTTGAAATGTATTTCTTAGTTTACATGACTAGGGAAGTCTAAAGATCAAAGTAACCAACCCATACATGCCCGCATGTTTGCAATCTAGGATAGTTTTTCAAGATTTTTTAGTGTAAACAACATTATGGAGTTTAAAGGATTGGTAAGGACCCATATGTCTACATGCTAGTTCTTTAGGTCTTTTAAAATTCCACAAGGTTGTACCAATGACACTTAGTAAGATAGGTAATAAAGATTTGTAAGGACCAAATGAAGTCCACATGTTGCAAAATTCACACCTAACTTATTAAAATTTGGCACATTGTTTTTCACTTGCTCACACACAAAGTCACTCCTCACACAAATAATCTCCATTTTAAATTGTGGAGGTTGAAGTAGGTTGTATCCAAAGGAATTACAAAGCATCCCACTACTTCTTTGGAAATTATCCACACCCACTTAATTCAAGTGATATTGGTTCACACCCCCAATCTCTCGGTCCACCACATCTAAAATTGTTCTAATAACTCACTAAGTGTTCCTCCACAGGAGGTGCCAAAAGAAATGTTTTAGTCTAGGTAGAATCTCAGGGGTAGGCATCCAAATAACCCCTCGTTATCTGGTTCTCACATTTTCAAAACATTAGAAGTTGAAAAATAGGGAACTTTCAAATCCTCCAAGTCAAGTGTTCCTACACCATAAGGTAGGGAGATACCCGTGAAGGGTTGAAGGCTGAGGTCTAGTTGTTTTATTCGTGCCCCCTTGAGCCACCCAACTCTTGGAAGGGATCCATCCCATGACCCATTTCTATGGTCGAAAATCTAAATTTCTCACTTTGACCAAGGTACCTAGTGACCAAATTTAGGATATCTACCCAGATGGCAATTGTGGGTTGCAATTGTACCTTGATCATATTTTGTGTGGCTATTGGGAAATATTTCCAGCTCTTTCAGGATATGCACCCTCTACCCCTCATCATAACTGACTATTTCATCCTTCACTATCTCCTCTTTTGGTGGCTTCAGACCCCATCGTTGAGTTCTCTTGGAAGGTCCAGTGTTATTTGAGAGGAAGGACGATATGTCTTTTAGGACACAAGCATTTTTTTTATTTATTACCCCATGATGACAAAATCTACCTACCCACATGTTTTCTTATTTACAGTTGATTTATGTATGATGCTCATTTGATTACATACAATTGTGAGTTATATTAGCTTGTGAAGGTCCAAATTATACAAATCTCTTGTTCATTTATTGCTCTCATCACCAGTTTCACACATTCACTTTTCTAGTCAGACATCATAGGGTACCCACAGAATCCCCGTCGTTCAAGACGCTTGCAAAACCTCCATCCTATTACAGGAGGAGTTCCTATTCTTACCAACTCACTGTCTCAACCATCTTACACCCCCATAAGTGCTACTATTTTGGGATCATATTTACTTGGTTCCACTTTTCTTAGGTCCAATTCCCAAGGACATCCACCCACTATCTCTCCTTCACAAGGAGGTGGGGGGGAAACTTCTTCTCAAGGGATAAGTACAACCCCACCAAATCCCTCTCAAGGGTTAGGTCCACTACCTACTCGCACAATGGATGGAACTAATCCTCCACCAAATCCCTCTCAAGGGTCAGGTCCACTACCTACTCGCACAATGGATGGAACTAATCCTCCACCAAATCACCCTATGCCATACTTGGCATCTCTCAACATTACTGATTTGACTAAGCTCACGAATGATCCCATTTTACATGACCCCACATGGCCCAATATGCCTACCAAACTACCTTCAGATATTCCAAAATTTTAAGGAAAACGGGAGGAAGATCCTCCCAACCATGTTATGACCTTCCACTTATGGTGTTCTTAAAACAACATCATGGATGACTCCATCCTCTTAAGGTTATTTCAAATAACACTCATTGGTCCATCATCCAAATGGTATGTGGAAAAAAAATCAAGGTCCCACGTGACTTTTGAATCCTTGGACAAAGCCTTTTTGGCCTTTTTTCAACTACGAGTTCGTCGTGATATTGGATTAGAACTTCTCTCTAAGTGCAAACAAACCTTAGCTATTCATATTGCCTACCACATCCACAAACGACGTCGACGATGTATTTTATGTAAAGTAGAAACTACCAAAGAACAATGCCTCGACTGATTTCTAAAATCAGTTGTCTCTATACTTACCAAAGATGTAGCATCCACCTTTCCTCAGTTCGAAGAGGAAGCCATCAAGAAGGCCCAATAGTTCAACCTTATCTATGATCAGTTAGGTTAATTATACACAGTGTTACCTAATGCACCCAGACCTATACCATTTGGCCAAGACAAACCTGGAATGTCTCATGTTGTAGATGGTTTGATTGGTACCATGACACACCACAACCCTTACAACCAACCACCACCTATGTATGGAGCACCTCAATATCTACAACCATATGGAGGACCATATTATTACCCTCTTCCCCCTTACCAACAACCATATCATGTTTCTCTCTAACCACCCATGAGTGGACCATCATCGACACCCATGATGCGTCTAGCCTCTCAACCAAGTTCAGGTTCCCCTTATACCTCAGCATATAACCTAGGCACCAGTGAAAGTGCTTCACCTTCCTATGCACCCTACAGATCATTGCCACAAAACAATCCATACTTTCCATTTCCTGGTCCCCCATATCCAGTGGCTCCTCCACATGGAAAACCACATGTCAGTGTTACTTTGTTCAACCCTCTCCCATTCAATAGCTTCATACTTTTGAACAGTTGAATACAAAAAATCACCCCCATCAGTCGAATAATGCCAAGAAGAAAGGAAAAAATTGAAACAATAATAACCCAGGACCAGGTGGAAACAACCCCCAACAAAACCAACCCGTTGGGGGAAACCAGAATCAAGGTAACCAAAACCCATCCTTATCCTTGTTCAAGCATATATTGTACTGGAGACATCATTAAAAAAAATGAGTAAGTCATATAAATGTTGATTTCTCTTCTTGGATTGAGCAGTGAGGTTGTCCAAATAAGTGAGGGATGTGAGCAAGATCATGGAACACATAAGTCATGGCTCATTGAAACGTAGCACCTGTGTTCTTAAGTCCAAAAGGCATGACACAATAAGAAAAAGTACCCCATGGGGTAGTAAATGCACTTTTATACTGATCTACTAGATGGATTTGGATTTTATAGTAGCTGAAGAACCCATTCATTCAGGACAAAGCCTCGTGGTTGGAACAATTATCGATAATTTGGTCGATAAAAGGGGTTGGAAAGTTGTACTTGGGATAGTGTTGTGGGGTATTCTACCCTACGGACTAACAAGCTAGGGTTTTGAGCTTGTACGCAGATCATGACCCTTAAGACTTAACTTTTAACCTTCTACCCAAAATCTCAACCCCTTTTCTCACACAAACATGGGAAGAATCGACTCACCTTTTTACCGATGATTGAAGTAGATCCTCCGTTGAGCCTTTATTTCCTCGCTGCTGCTGCCTCTTCCACAAAGCTTCCTGCAATCAAGGCAAGACTACACATGCATGCTACTGATCTACTAGAAGGTTAGAAATAAAAAATAAATCAAATAACATAGATGAGATTCATGTACTTGGGACGGGAAAAGCATCTTTTTCATTAGTCTCAAAATGAATCACTTACAATGAATTCTGAGACCAGCCACTGTTCCTCGATCCTGATCCTGGGCTCCTCCTCTTCTTTTGTCCTCCAACTGTTGTAGCATGAATTTCTCCTGAAGCTTGAGGCAAAGCTAAAGGGTTGGGATAATAATGGACTTGGCAATTTGGCAGAGTTTCTTTGCTATGATTTTTTCCTTCTTGAATAGTACCCCTACCCCTCCTTTTATAGGCTAAAAGGAGCTAGGGTTTTTGGCGAACTCTCGGCCATGCATGGCTGGGAGTTCCAGTTAACTGACAAAAAGCTCTTCGTCTCGGCGGAAACTTCCCTGATTTTTTTCTTTGTTAGGTAACCGCGGGCTGTAGTGAGCTAGCCTGTGGGTACCCGCATGTAGTAAAAGGTCAGAACACGGTCCCCCGTGCCCAGTGAGAGGTTAGGGTGCGGGTTGCTTGTTTTAAGTGGTTTTTTGAGGATTTGTTCAGCATGGATTTGGCTAGGAAGAGGCATGAGTTGGCCTGATGCCAGGTAAACCTGTGTAGTGCATTTTAGGGTTATAACAGATGCCCCCTAATGTGTGAGGTCAGAAGAGCATCTGATGG
>ML776581.1:4743589-4762761 GCA_009831015.1 Picea engelmannii
ATACTCTTTCAAGGGCAGAGGCCATAGTAACTATGACCCCCGCCACTGTCTTTGACTGGAACCATAGCACCAAGGGGATTTTATGGAGAAGCAACTGTGTAAAACACCATGTTGAGCCCAGAGCAGATTTTTGGGTCAACAGTCCACTGAGATGATTTCTCCATAGGATAGCAAGAGAAGTAGTTTTTTATCATGAGAAGCATCCATGATGCCATTTTGTAGAAGCTATGAGCTTCATATATTCTTATTTTGGTCTTCGGACGAAAAATAATCTTTTTGTAAAAAAAAATTATCATTATATATATATATATATATATATATATATATATATATATATATATATATATATATATATATATATATATATACATGAGGCTTCTACTGGCTTATTTTTCTTTGTATAATACATGTGATGTATGATTGGATTTATAAATGTCTCAGATGTCCGTCTAACACATAATTAGCTAATGCATCAGTTAATGTATTTATATATCTAGGAATGTGTTGATACTCCATATAATCAAAATAACGTTCCAAGAGGCAAATTCGTAAATATACCTGTAACAAAGTAGGACTTCAGATAGCATAGAAATTACTTAACTGTAGCACTACTAGTTGCAAATCAAGTCATATAACCAGGCGACGAATCCCAAGTGAGATAGCATCAGTCAACAATTCGATGATTGCACTATACTCTATAATATTATTGGTTGCACGACCGAGGCAAACACCGTGTAGACTGATAAATTCATTTGTGGGTGCATAGATTTCCCACGCAGCAGAAGCTAGGTTCTAAGTGATATGACTAGCTCCATCGGCAAAGACAACGTGGGGTAACAAAGACTCCGACATCTGGAAACCAAGCACAATGCAAGGTAAGAGGTCGAGGGTAGAAACCAAATAACGAAAAAGCACACAATAGTATGATACAGTAAAATACAAGAACTCATGAAAAGATAGTCTAAGCATAGTACTTCTTCAAGTAAATCCCATTTCTGGGTTCACTCAAAGGAATGCCATCATAATCTACTAACTCGTAGGCTCCCTTCTCCAACACTCATTTGATGATATAAGGGCCTTGCCACATAGCCTTGAATTTTTAGGCTCCTAGCAAATAATGATCTTGTTCATAGAGGAGAACTAGATCACCCTCACAGAAATTGCATGGCTTGATATGCTTGTCATATTGGGCTTTGACGCATTTATTATGGGTTTCAATAACTAGGGTGGCATCATGACGGGCTTCATCCAATTGCATAAGATACAATAGACGTTCTTCTTCAGCATAGGTGTTTGGGAGAAGTTCAACGACTAGTTTTAATGATGGAATCTCACATTCAATTGGTAGGAAAAATTCTATACCATACACTAATTGGAAGGGTGTAAACCCCATGGAAAACTTCACGGATGTTCGATAGGCCCATAATGTTGAAAAAAACATCATGTGCCAACTCATTTTTGTGAATTCCTATAATTCGTCAAAGCATGGTGATAAGAACCTTGTTGACCACTTCAACTTGGCCATTAGCCTATGGATAGTAGGGGGTTGAGTTTTCATGTCGAAGACCCAAACTTTTTGTAAGCTCATACATCATGAAGTTTCAAAAGTGGCTACTGTGATTAGTGACGATAGACTGTGGGATTCCAAATCGTGTGATGATGTGATTTAATATGAATAGGGCTACAATTTTTCCGGTATTGTCGAATGTAGGCATCGCCTCGACCCACTTCATGAAATAATCCATAGCTACAATAATGTATGCATTCCCCTTGGCCGAGTGAGGGTTACAGGTCATGAAATCAATGCCCCATTTCACAAAAAGTCCAATAGAAACTACAGGGTGTAAAGGAGCAGGATGTGATCTTATTTTGTTGTTGCACATTTGGAAAGAGTGGCATTTTTGGATGAAAATAATATAGTATTTAAATAAAGAAGGCCAAAAATATCCGGCTCGTAAGATATTCTGGGCAATATCATACCCAGAAATGCGACCACCACATGCTCCAGAATGGAAGTCATTCAAATCTTTCTCATCTTCATCATAGGTGAGACAACATCGAATAATAGAGTCAACCCCATGGCGATAGAGAGTGTCACTGAGGATAATGTACTGACGTTCTTGATAGCGTATACAATGACGGTTAGCGCTAGACAAATCAGTCGAAAAGTCTGGGTCTAGAGATAAATAATGATATATCCATACCAAAGGTCATCAGAACTGATAAGAAAAGGGGATTCATCGGGTAGGGAATCCTCTGCTACATTTTATGTATCAGTATAGGGAAGGTCACATATTAGTTTGGAAAAAACCAATGATTTCTTGGACTTAGTGTGTTTCAATTCTAAGTCAAACTCCTAGAGAATCACTATACATTTGGAGTATTTTCCCCCTAGAAATTGACGTGTAAGAATGTGCTGCATAGGGCTACAATGGAAAATTGTAGTGGTCTTGCGTAATAGAATATAGTGACGGAAACGTTGGACATCTTGAGCAGCTGCCAAGGCCAGTTTTTCAACATGTAAGTACTTGGCTTTGGTAGTCTTGAGACTCCGAATCAAATAATAAATGACATGTTCGTCATGTAAATCGTCTTCTTGGACCAGAACCATGGCAATAGTAGAGTCTGAAGCAGCGAAATAAAGGAAATAATATCGACTATAGTCGGGTGGGAAAAGGAGTGGGGTGTGGGTTAAAATCAATTTCAAAGCATCAAAGGCTTTGTTGGCAGTGGTTTCCCATATAAAATCATAGCCCTTCTTTAGTAGTCGAGTAAATCTGAGTGTTAACTCAGTGTAGTTTGGGATAAAACGACGTAGAAAGTTTGCCTTCCCTTGCAAACTTTGTAGCTAGCGAAGTGAGGAAGGAGGAGGGAGATTGAAAATCGCCTCGACCTTCAAAGGATCTACCCTAATCCCCTGAAGTGAGACAATAAATCCCAAGATTCAGTCAGACTCCACACAAAAGACACATTTGTGTGAGTTTAAGCATATATGATAGAACCGACAACGAAGGAAAATGGCTCGGAGGTGGGCCGGATGATCGCAATGATGCATGGAATGTGCCGATAGGTCATATAAATATGGTTGTACAATATGCTTAATATCATTGAAAGTGTAAGACATCGCACGTTGAAACATCGCATCAGCGTTCTTCAAAACGAAGGGTAGTTTCTGGTAGGCAAAGGTGCCCCAAGGAAAAATGAAATTGGTTTTGTGTTGATCCACGGATAAGATATTGATTTGATTATATCCAGAGAAACCATCCATCAAAGAGAATATTTCACTTCCGGCACAATCATCGATGATTTAGACAACGAAGGGGGTAGGAAAGTTGTCCTTAGGACAAACTTTGTTGATATCCCTATAATCAACACAAACATAGATCGTACCTTGTTTCTTGTTAACCAGAACTAGATTGGATACCCAATCAGTCAAAGCCACAGAATAAATAAAACCATCTTTAAGAAGTTTTTCAACTTCAATCTTGATAGTAGCTGCTTTACGGGGGTGGACTGGGCGAAGTCTCTACCGAACGGGTTTATCACCCGGGTAGGTCTTAATTTCATGTACAACAATATCAGGGTCAATACCTGGCATCTCTTTGTGGCTCCATGTGAAGATGTCATGAAATTCTTGAAAAAGTGATTTATATGTGACAAATTCATCGGTGGAACATGAAGCTCCGATGTGGAAATTTTCGACAACTCCAGGTTTAATATATATGTCGAGGGGGATGGTGGGTGAAATGTTAATTAATATCCCTTCATATAACACATCGTGTGTGGGTTCAGGAACCGAAGCAATAACCACATTGGTTGATGGAGTCGAGATCAATTGGTAGCTCTCAATGGTGTGTTGTTAGAGAAAGAGAATGGAATGATGATGCCCATCATCCCAAGGAGTATCTTCCATCAACATAACTGACATAATCATCTTGTCTATGGGAAAAATAATGTGGAACAGGTAAGGAGGTGAATCATAGAGAGGGAGTAGAAGGGTTAGTCGATTGAATGGCTTGGTAAGTGGATTAAACCATACTTAAAGGCATTTGGTCATCATAGCAAAGATAATCACCATGTTCATGTACTATCCATGGGTCAAAAGATGCGGGAGTTTCATGGATGGAGGTGGAAATCATGTTAATCGAGACAACCAAAGGAGGTAGAACGTCAAGTGGTGGGATTGGGAATGTACCCATCAGATTTGAATCTTTTAGTAGACCCACACCAACATTCTCGTACCCAAGGGGTATGTTTGCAATGAAAGGTATGTTGTTGGTACGTGTATCAGAGTTAAAGAAGGCCATTTGGTCTATTGTAACTACTTTTCCTTGATGTGGAAAATGCACAATATGAAAAGGAGTAGACACCACTGCACACATGGAATCAATCCATCTATGGCCAAGTAAAAGGTTGTAATCGAGAGGTGTGTCAAAGACCTCAATTTCAACGTTGACCATTTTTCCTTCTAACATAATAGGCAATGAAGGGAGGACACCGTAAGGTTTAAAGCTAGAGCCATTAAAGGCTTTGAGCGTGTTGTGTGATTCAGTTAAGGAAGGAGAGCCATTGGCTTTCCAACAGGAAATAGACATGACACACATCGAGGAACTCTTGTCAATAACTATTATACAAATGTTATTGTCAATGACAACAACTTGTATTTGAAATGAAAGATGAGGGGGTAACCCTGGAATGTGATCTTCCAAGTCAAAGATTATTAAATTTGTATCCATAGGGTCGATTCCACCGATAGATTTTAACAACGCCTTCCTTTGTGTGGGAAAACTCTGAAGGACTTTGAGGGATGACATCACAGACGGTGCTTGTGCCAAATCCTCTACAATACTGTATTTTTGGGCAGCACACACATGAGGATTGAAATCAGACTTTCGAACCACACCCTTGGGAGGAGGGCGAAGGACTGTATCGGGGTTCAGTCATTCGATATGAAGAGGACCATTGTAAGGTGGAGCCGAGGGAGATTATTAAACCAACGAAGGTGGTATATCGTCAACTTTATCCTTGGAGGAAGATTAATATTTGGCACGAGTGGTAAGTGTTATGTCATTCTTCTTTGAATCACTGTTACACATAAGTACGTAGGAGGTAGTGGAGTAAGAAGGCTGATCATAGATGACCAATTGAGCCTGTTGTTGAGAAGGGAAGGGATGAGACAAGACGACAGGTGTAGGAGGTTTTGGGGTCCCTTGAAGGAACTCTGTAACCTCGGCACAACTTGGACAGTCCTTCGTGTAGTGATCATCACCACAGATAAGGCAAGGATAGTGAGGTTTGTGTTTGTCCTTATCATCAACAGGTTGTGACTTGGTATTTTCGGATTGTGGGTTGTTATTTTTATCCTCCTTGTTCTTACCCTTCCCTTTTTTATATTTATTCTTACCGGTAGGATTCTATTGAACAACGTTCACTTCTGAAGTTTTACCAATGGGAGGAGTGGGTGTCGGAGCAACTTGAACATTAGAAGCATGGGATTTGGGAGTGGTGTGAGAGGCCTGCACAGATTGAGGTTGAGCATGGAAATTACCTATCACACCATCAACAGTATGAGAATTTGTTGGGGTTTTTGAGGTGGTCGTGGTAGAAGGATGAGGTGTGTCAGGGAGCAGATCGTAAAGAGTACTCGTTTGTGAATAAACAAGATCGAGGTATTGGGCAAGATTGGTCACCTGTTCTTCTATGAAAACTCCACCCATTGCAATGTCTTTAGATATGTCATTCACAAAGGATCTCGTGAACCATTCTACCAATAACTGATCAGGAAGATCAAGTTTGATTAAAAGTCATCTTCGTCTCCACTCATGAATGTGATTAGAGATATGAGTGGCTTTATTGTTTTTGAAAGAACTCAAAATATTGTTTCTTGTTTCATAACAGATTGGCAACTGGTAGTGAGTGAATAAAACCATGGCTAGATTATTAAAGTTGGCAAAGAAGCCTCATGGTAATTCTATATACCACTTCGCGGATGAACCCATGAGATTTTGTTGAAAAAGACGTAACTGAATGGAGTCATCCATCAAATATTTGGATGAACACCAAAAGTGGAAATTTATCACATGATTGTTCAGATCCTCTCCTGGTTTAACATAGAACTTAGGAATGTATGATGGTAATTTGGCCAATATGACAGGCCAATGAGGAGAGTGATGGATAGGGTCATTCAAAATTCTAAACAAATCGGGAAGATCCAAAGTGGCTAAGAAGGGTAAATGTCTATTCACGTGAGGGTACTAGTGACTTTGGGGAGGAAGTCCAGTCGGTATACCAGTAAGACCGTAAGCATTCGGTGCATAGGGCGTAGGTCCTGACAGATTCGACAGGTGATGGGGAGGCATGTAGCCCATGGGGTTGGATTTGTTAGGGATGTTCCCTTGAAAAGGGGTACTGGACTGAAAATTTGGGCCCCAAGTGGGATTAAAAGAACCTGGATATGGTTGACCATAGTTAGGGGGTACCAAAACACTAGCTTGAGAAGGTTTACCCCCAGAGGATTGTGGGTTTCCTTGAAGGTTCCAAAGGTGAGATAACAAGTTTGATGTGTTTGGTCTAGATTATGAATTATAAGTTCCAACCTGAGAATGTCCTCCATATGGAGGAGGCACCCCAATTTGAGTATGACCCGTGGATTGAGGTTTCCCCCCACCATAAGATTGCCCTCCGGTGGGAATCTGGTAACCAGAAGTGAGTAGATGATGAGTGTTTCTAATTGGATTGGAGCCACTAGGGCTAGATCCTACATGAAGAGGTGGACAAGACCCTCCAGATAGGACTTGGGAAGGTGTGGGAACATAACTAGCAGAGGTATTATGCCCAAGTGGTACTCCGGATGGAATTTGGGTATGGATTGCAGTAGAAGGATTCAAAGCATGATACCCAAGGGGGAGAGAAGGGGTAGTCTAGAGGAACGTGGTGTACCAATGGGAGCATGGTTAACCATTGTATTCACGGTGGGAATAGTCATAGCATGAGGGACCATCGTAGAGTGGGCCATTTGAAAAGGGACAATTGAACTAGGACTAACTAACTGTGCATCTAAACCAGTGAAGATATATGCAGTTGTACTGGAAAAATGACCTAGGAATACTTTGAGGATGACAGACATCTCAAGTAGCTTAGGGATCATGGGTATATCCACTCCTACCCCTGAGCCATAAAGGTCCTACACCGTACGACGTGGGCTTATAACTATGTCAGTAGTCCATAAGGGATCATTGTCTCCAAAAGGTTCGGTTAGAGTTCTAGAAGAAACAACAACAAGTTCCCCGACTGAATTCATCCAAAGAAAATGTCTTTTGTATCCAGGAGGGATGCGGAAAGATTCTATAGAATCAGAAATAATGCAAAAACTTTCCAAAGAGGCTAAACCTTCCTCTTGTATTATTTTGGTATCCTGGACTTCACTCTGTTGAGGAGAGCCCTCCTATGTGTGAGGGGGTATAGAGGTAGAATATTCCATGTTTTCCGGTGGAAGTCCCTGTACCCTGCGTGAACGATGGGGAGGGCCTATGTTGGTGGAACCAAAAATTCTACAGAAAAAATCTATGGCCAACTACAAAAACAAACATCACTCGCTAATAAAATCTATAGTTTAAACCAGGAAAACAAACTTTATCATTTCGAAGTCACTAGTTGGTGATGAAATCCAATGTCATGAGACCGAGATAAGAAAGGACTGAGCTAGGTTGGAAAAGTTACGTTGACAACCTGCTTAACGGACCTACACCCTGGTGCAAGCTCCCACACATAATCGTGGGTATACCCTCCAAGGAGCCCGAGTGATTTTGGCCAATGTTGATTCCAGGTACCATGAAGACTTTCCCTCCACAGTCACCTTCTATAAGATCCTAATAAGATAGGCTACTAAATTTACCACAAACAACAGTGATGCCTGGGGAAACAATCGAAAGTCTGATCCACATGCAAGGGAAGGGTATCGATCCTGAAATCAACTTGAGAGGCTTCCACTCATCATTGTGGTTATACCTTCAAGAGACCCCCATAATACATGCAATATCTACACTGAGACCAACAAAGCAGGGTGAGTAACTCTGCTAATCTCAATGCGACCTCAGGTTTGACCCTTGTGTGAGAAGGGCTTCCCAGGACAAAATGTTGTAGATGGATTTGAACACTACCTATCACAACATACTAATGTGTGTTTTGTGCTTTGTAGAGTGTGTCTCACTACCTATTCCAAATCCCTATCTTAGCTAATGTTGGTGTAAAAGATCCCTAGAAAATAAAAGTTGCTACTTGAGTTTTAAATTTCGCAAATTTTTTAGAGGTTGTTGTTACTCAAGAGGTAGACAGGAATGAAACCAATGTTGTGTAAGACTTTGACCCAATAATGTGTAAATAGAAATGAATGATGCAAACTTTCGTTCAATGAATTCTTTCTACAGTAGGGAGAAGGTATTTTTCTGGAACAATGTGAACTACGACGTTCAATTCATTTTCTTTGAATGTAATACCAAACAATCATCAACAATGTAATTTCACTATTCGTTCTCTTTTTCAATTTTTTGAATGCCAATATTTTATGTATAAATGATTACCTAAAATACTGAAAGACTTTAATTTTTTTCCTTCCGACAACCAAAATAGGGATGGAATGGAGAAAGGATAAGAAATCAATGAAAATAAAACACTCAACAAGCATCCAAATCGATCTTTCAATGGAGATAAAAATAAAAAATGACAAGAAAATGTTTCTTCAAATGTGAATACAAAATGGTCTTCTGATCATTAAACAATCTATAATGTGTGACCAACCTGAAACTTCAAATCCAATCAAGGATTTTTAATCGAGCAAGCACTCAGACACAAATCCATAGATTATACCCTTGTCGATAAAAATCAAAAAAAAAATTGGAAAAAGATCAAAAGAAAGGTGTTTGATCTCCGAAACCAATCAAGAGCAAGCCTAAACAGTCAGAAAAAGTCAAGAACTGACATTAAAAATCCTTTCCTAGCTGGCTAAGGCAAAACTGGGCAACAACAGAGGCCAAAACCCAACCCAAAAAAATTCTCAAACGTCGTCACAGGCTGGTAGTATAACACAATGCGGAAATGAATAGTTTTCACAGGCTAGAAGCAGACAGGGTACGGAAATCCTGCACTAAAATAAACCACCAAGGTGTGGAAATCGAAGGTTTCAGTAGGACAAAAGAAGACATGGAACGAAAATCCTGCACTGAAATAAACCACCAGGGTGCAGAAATCAAAGGTTTCTGTAGGCTATCTATAAGGTGCAGTGCGGAAGTGTTTGAAAAATCAAGAAATTTGGAGAAAAGGGCAAAGAATTTAAGTGGAGTTTCAAACCCAGAGAGTCTAAATGGATCTCCCACAGACTTAGAGACTGATTTCAAGTAAAAAGAATAGGTCAAAATCAAATGGCGAGCAAAAAACCACAATTAAGTTGTTCTTCCCCAGTGTAGACACCAATTTGGTTATTGGGTAAATCGGTATATGTGGACATAAACTAATCCCCCTAGATCCACCTGGATCTAGAAAAAAATGAGACAAAACAAGACGCTTTCCGTAAGTTGTGATCATTGAGTTTACTACCAAAGGAGGAATAGATAACATACTTTATGAATCACTTCCTTATATCTTTGTTGTCCTTGCTTCACTCTAGTGCTCTTTTGGAATTAGATATGTAATAACACAAACCAACCAACATGAAAGCAGCAATAATAGAATTCAATGGCAACCTAAACATGTGATCAAGGAATCATGTAATAAAGTACTAATCATTTTATGGGAAAGAGACGTGCCACTGTATTATATTAATGAAAAGTAGAAGATACAACTGAATTGCCTTGATGTCGCAAGTTCCCTTTTAGCAGTCCTTTGTTCCAACACACACATACACTTGCTCTGAAATTCGCATGAAGAGAATCCACAAAATCTTGATGGGTGAATGGTGGCCTCAAGCATCACTAGAAACAGGATCCTTCACATAGTCTTCAGCCTATTCTTTCATCAATTCTCTGCTTAATCTTTCTTAACCTTTTCCATGAGAAACCCATGATTATATAGGATAAAGTGAAGTGGTTAAAGGGATGAGGATGATCCCACCAAATCATAGAAACTAGTAGGATTGCAATCATACGGACGCCACCTCACATTATAGAAGATTCCCCTTCTAGAAACTTCATGAAACCTCTTGCCTCTTTTAGCTTTGGAATCTTGCCACACCCTACCTATATAGCAGCCTGAGGAAATCCCATGGGCTAGCTATAGATAAGCCTATCGAAATCATAGATTTCCTCACTGTGTAATATATGCATCCTGCAGACCCTTTCTAAAAAGTAGTCTTGCAGAGGAGGAAAGAAGTTTCTTTTCTCAGGCAAAAAGTCATGTTGGGAGCCTGAACACATGTTTGTGAAATCATCATTAGGGTGACCAAAATAATGTGTAACAGGGGGTAGAATAAGGGGATTTCAGTAATGGCTTGAGGGATTTTCCCCCAAACCAGGATTTTCCCCTGGAAGGGGGGGGGGGGAATCAGGGATAAGTGGTGCAATAGGGCTCTCAAGGAATTCCTGAGGTAATATTTCTTCAATTGATGGAATGTCTAGGTGTGGAGAGGCCTTAGTGGGAGGAATGGTGTCTCCGATGTTGGTTCCATTAGAAGATACGACACACACTTGTGTTGAAGGGTGTATGAAAGGTGGCGCCCCATGGTATGCCCCCAACAAGGATGGTTCCTTGAAAATTCTGGGACCCATGTCCATGAGAGAATAAGAATCTGAGGTAGTTAATACAAGAGGAAAGATGTTATCGATGTTGGCAGAGTGGTTAGGCTCATAATGTGTAATTTGGTCGATGGTGACAATTTTCCCGTTGTGGGGGAACATCATCGTTCGAAACACAGAAGAGGCTACTACCTTCATAGCATACATGTAGCTACATGCAAACAAGATATTGTAATCAAGTTGGGAATTGATAACTTCAATGTTGATAAGGATTTTTTTTCCCCCGAGTTCAACGAGGACATTTAGATGGATTACCTTGAGGGCGTCCAAGAAATGAACTCATCATTTAGATGGCTTACGCATCATTTTTCAACGATGTCGCCAGTACAATATTCGGTTGAACCCTCTCAAGTGTTTATTTTGTGTCACCATCGGACACCTTCTTGGGTTCATTATCTCCCAACATAGCATCATGGTGGACCCCCTCAAGGTCCAATCTATATAGAAATTCCACCACCTAGGAATTCACATCTTTTGTAGAGCCTACAAGAAAAAACTAACTTTTAACATCGCTTTGTCCCAGATTACGCCACTCACGCGCATGGTTTTGTTTGCTTACAACATCATGATATCCCATTTCGATGGGATGAACATGCTCAAACTGCTTTTGATTATTTTAAAGTGTCCCTATCCAATGCCCCTTTGATTCGTCCTCCAGAATATAATAATGATTACATCATCTACTTGTCAACCTTAGTTGTCTAAGTAGCATGAGTCCTCATCCAATTAGGGGATGATGGGTGGGAACATGTCATTTACTACATCAATAAAAATATTTTAGGACCACCCCTGAAATACAATCATGAAGAGAAAAATTCCCTTGCAGTTGTCCTCACAGTCCAAAAGATGTGACATTATATCCTGCTTCGAACTACCAAAGTCGTAGCAGAGTCCAACCCCACGCAGTACTTTCTTAGTTGACGACAAATTAATGGAAAAGTTTCCCAATGGATAATCATCCTTCAGGAATATGACCTAGATTTCTCAACTCCTAAAAGAAAGAAAGTGCTCATTCTCGCCGAACTCATTACGACTTTTCCCTCAGACGCTAAATATTTACCTATCAATATGTATTTTCCCGATGAACACCTCTTCTTCATCCCCTCTAATGACCCCTGGTATGTCGCCCTTATTTTCTATCTTCAGACACAAAAGTTTGGATCTCATCTCTCTAGAGACAATTGTCAATGCATTCGTCATCAAGCCCCTCGATACCTCCTCATCGGTAATGTATTGTACATATGAGGGGTCAACACCATTCTTCGTCGATGTTTGACCATCGACGAAGCTGACAGAGTCTGAAATGATTTCCATAGAAACACTTGTGGTGTCCACCTCTCGAGTATTTACACTACCCAAAACATCATTCAAGTAGGGTACTTCTAGCCCATGTTGTTTCATGACTTCATCCACATGGTCAAGCGATGTGACAAATGCTAGCTCTATGTAAAAAAAGCACAAGAACCACCCGCTCTTCTGCATCCAGTCATCACCGTCGAACCCTTCTGCATATGGGGCATAGACTTTATGACTTACAACCCTCCAACTAGTAATGGACACAAGTACAACGTTGTGCCAGTGGATTAATTTACCAAATGGTCTGAAGCCATCCCCACTTTCAACAATACTGCTGACACAACAATGCATTTTTTATTCAACCACATCATTACCCATTTTGGAGTCCCACTATAGTTATTATCTGATCATGGTAAACACTTTGAGAATGATATATTCATAGAACTCTCCTCAAATTTATGCTTCTCCCATGAGTTTTCCTCCCCATACTACCCTCAGTGCAATGGATAGGTCAAGGTTGTCAAAAAATTCCTCAAAACCATGCTACAATGTACCATCAACAAACATAAGCCCAACTGACATCATATGTTGTTTTCATCATTATGGGCTTATTGCACGATAGTCAAAACTACCATCAGTTTTACATCATTCCACCTCGTCCATGCAATTGAATCTACCCTCTTTATCGAGTGTAAAATACCCACGTTACGCACTACCATTGAGCTATTACCTCACATTGCTCCAATGAAGCAGCGCTTGCTGACCTTAGAGTTGTTGGATGAATATCGTTGGTCTTCATTACAGAACAACAATGCAGCTAAAAAATGGTCCAAATCCACATTCAATCACCATGTCAACCTTATTTCATTCAATGAAGGAGATCTCATCCCTGCCTACGATGTCGCCCATGATACTCTCGGCCATGGGAAATTTTATTCATTATGGCATGGACCCTAAATTTTCCAACACTGCCTCACTAAAGGCACATACATCCTGGCCTCTCCATAAGGCTATCCTATCAAAGAACCCATCAATGGGTCATAATTAAAGAAATTTTACACCTGAGCATAGCCATTCTACCTTAGGATTTTTCTTTATACACATTTGTAGAGTTTTTAGTCTTATTTTTTGCCACCACTCCTCATGTCTCACCTACCATCCATGTTATTAAAAGATTCATCCTCCATCAGCCTACCACATCGCTTATGCTGACGGTGCTAGCCACTGGACACAAAATCTCATTTTGACTGCTTAGGCCATCTATACCCCCTCACATGAACTGTTCCACTCCAACGACATATGTTTGGGCTCAACCACCAACAACCAAGAAGCATACCCCACCGTCATTGGTATCCTTGTCTAGGCCAGTCACCACCACATTCTTCACCTTAGAATTTTATTAGATTCCTAGTTTGTCATCCTGCAGCTCAACAATGTATATCGTTTCTATGATCCTTGCCTCTTTCACAAATACCTGCAAGTTATACTCTTATCTCACAACTTTGATTCAATCACATTTAAACATATTCCAAGACAATTTAATCAAATAGCAGATAATATGGCTAACCTAGTGTTATATTGGCATTTATCACATCAAAACATCATCGCATATACATAAGCATCATACATTTGTCACAACATATAGATTAGACATCATCAATCATCAAAAACACAAACACGTCAAGACATAAAATGAGCCAACAATATGTGTCCATATATATATATATATATATATATCCTCAATAATGTCATAAATGTTTACAATATAAAAAATACATTGCACGTAGTCCCATGAGTCCCCTCACCCCTATAGGTACAAAATGGGTACCCCCTACCCTATACAAAATGAGTATCAAATTCCTTGTACAAAATGGGCTCAAAATCCTATACAAATACAAAACCTGGCCATCATGGTGCCCCCAGAGCTCCCCCCCCCAAGTCCTATGTCAGTTGGGGGTCCTCCAGGTCAAGGGGGAAGCTGACCAGTCATCGCTACCCTTGCTATAGCTTCTCGGTGGATCAAGGTCCACCACTCTAATGACACACCCACACACTACTCCAAGACCCTCTCATCCTAGATGTGGACCCACATACCCTCCGACACACCCTGTATAACCTCCTTGAACCATCGGTGAAGGCCCTCCATCCCTCCTCTATCCTCTGCCTGCGGATCATGTGTTGGTCCAACACCAACGTAATCTAGTCCCCGCCTCTGGCCTACCCTCAGCTCATGTGTTGGTCCAGCACCAGCATCATCTCACCTATGCCTCTGTCCTACCCGCGAATCTACCCATTGAGGTTGCGCTGGTCCTTGGTGAGACAGATCCCCAACCATATCTGGCTCACAACCTCAAGGTTCCACATCTCCAACATAACACCAAAGGTAGATTCAACATCCATATATACATAATCATATGCTATGCTATCAAAATCACAAAACATAAATACACAAATGTACCTCTCTGATCATAGTCCTCCCTAGGAGGCAGCACCATGTCAGGGTTGTGTCAGTAGTCCATACCACTGTATGGGCACTATAGTATCACCTGTGGAATATGATTCCAAACGCATGCCACATTGTTCGTGAAGTAATGGCCACCCTACCCTCCCCCATGTCACTCTAACACCTAGGCCCACCGCATCAAACATGGCTCTTGCAACCATGAAGGTTCCAAAAAAATCCTAGGGCACAAAAGGGGCACCCTCTCCAAAAACCAGGCCACCAGGATCGACCCAAATGCAAATTCACTGGAGTTGGTGGTCCGACATCGATGAATCTACCCCATCATCCTGGAATGCAACATCGACCCCCAAGAAAAATGGTTCCCATCCAGGACCCTCTCCATGACTATCAGCTGGCCTCCTGTGATCCGTTGAGTCATTGAGGATCCATAGATCCTCACTACCATGATGGTGATGCACTGAGTCAAGAGCTCATCCATCGCCTCAATCCAAATGATTGAACCCAACATCAATTTCGGTATTGAGCAATAGAAATGCACTAAGTCAACCACTCTCTCATCCCCTGGCAGCTGAGGGTCAGCACGAAGGGCCATCCCTCAGAATGGGAGCCCCACCAAAAAATATACATCCTCCATAGCTGAGAATATCAGTTGTTGTCCCCTAATGATGAAACATTTCCGATCATTGCCCCACATAGCTATAAGATACTATAGAAGGAACTCCTGCGATCGTATCAAGGGATAGTTGAAGAACTTGAGCAACCCACAGGTTTCCAAGTGTCTCTGAATGCTTGGCTGCTCTCTCACCGCCTCTTGGAGATGCTCCCAGTCTCTCTCTCTCTCCATTGGAATGGAATAATTCCTTCCCATCACAATATGAGCACCTGCATCCACACAAAAACACTTGGTCATCCCTCATCATCCATCAAAAAAATCAAAACATTCAAAATTGTAAACACCCTTAGCCTTGCCTCTAGTGTGTGAATTTCATCCATATAGATACGCACATGTGCACGCATGTTATTTTCACATTTTGATACTAATGTGCAATTGTCTGATAAACAATTACACATCAATTTGCAACTGCCACCCCGACAGGTGCTCACACATGTGCACTTATCCACTACACAATTGTGCACAAATGTGCAGTTGTTTGAGACACAGCTGCGCACAATGCGCATCTATCAGCTTAACAGGTGTGCATCTTATGTGTCCATGTATTCCCCTTCCCTGCACCCATGTGTGTGGTTGTGTCAATCACAACCGCACACTATGAGTGGGAGAAGGAATTATACCCATGCATCTGCACACTGATATTCTTCCTTCTCCCATGCACTGGTGGGACCCTACCTAAACCTACCCTTGTATGACCATCCATACACCCCCTAACTCAATTATACAAAATTCAAACTATGCAGGAGGATGGGACCACTAACCTAACTCTCCCAACTACCAGATTGTTTGACTCGATCTCCCATAATATCCAAATATCCTCGAAATTCTCTTGTCAAATCAATATAGCAATGGGTAAAAATGAGGTGGCATTGTGGGCCCACTAGCCATATATAGTCCCTTTTACCAAACTTCCACACTCAGTTACAGGAGCCTAAAGCCTTTGGTTCCCAATCAATTCTCAACCATGGGATCATGGTCCCACAATCTACACAGTCACATTCCCTGGGTCATCATCTGAACTTGGCCCCAAGGGACCATTTTTCTCACATCACATCCAATTACTCATGCTTATGTTCAAAATTATCAGATAGTTGTTATATGTTCTTTATCATCAGATATTGTTCACATCAGGTATTTATTTTTTATGTGTGTAGGTACTTGTTCATCACAAACGACGCATCCCCTTCAGGTATATGCTCAAAACTGGCATGTAATTATTCCCTCTGAAAATCAATTGCATCTCCTAGTCACACCCTACGACATTCACCTTTAGGTTCCTTACATTCGTCTCTGCAATACCATCACCTCTGTTACATTTTGGTATTGTCAGCTGGTAGCCCTCTCTCCCAGATGATTTTTCTCATTCATAGTTCCCCTTGGCAACTTGACACACATGCTTCTTTCACCCCCTAGGGATGGGATACCTAATTGTCTTATGAACTTTCAAGAATAAGCCACATACTTCTTCTCATCATATTGCTAGCTTTCCCAATGGGCTCCCAGTTTATCTCATCTCGGTTCTATTGACTGCACCTCCATAGTATCATTATCCCTCCATCTCATCCACCATCAGTTTTCCCATATGTATATTTCCCTCCATTCATTTACCTCATATAGAAACCCACTCATGGGGCCCTCACCCTCCACCAGTTCTCTTTGCAACTTGCGTCCTCATAGGCCAAGCCATCTCGCACTGGGGCACCCATTTCTGTAATTGTGCACTCATCCCAAATTATTATGTATTTATTTGGTAATTACAAAAAGCCTTTATTTCCAGCATTTACTTATCTTTTTTTCATCACCCCTTATGAACTTCTTTTCCCAACAACGCAACCCATGTCACCCTTGGTTAGGGAATCCACTCTCCTTTTTTAATTTTGACATCATTCACGAACCCCAAGTATCCAAAAATCCATGTACCCATGATCTCTGAGTTTGTCTACTTTGTCAAGCCTCTAGCACAGTGTAACCCCATATATAGTCATCCCCCTGACACTATATACAATTTTACGGTTGTTTCCAATCATCCTTCAACATTCCCCAACCAATGGTAGTATTGAGTCTCACAGAATCTTGACTTCATTCATGTTTCCTATTAGTACATGTTCTCATCTTAGTGGATTTCATGAATCCCTTTTCTTCTTGGAGTTGTGACTCCCTTTTGTCGACATCAGTGCAATTTCCATAAGGGAAACAATATCTTGACTCTCATTACCTTTACAATGATGATTCTCGTATGACAGAGAGAGGATCATCATTTATCTTTAATTCCATTGACCCCCATAACATTCGAATTTAGAAAATATCATGTTATGGTGGGTCTTACTATGCGGAACATTGAATTTATGGTTCTTTTTGGGCCCCCAAACACTTATGGAATAGCTCCCAACCTGATTTGACCTCCATATCTAAGAGAAAGTTGAATGGGGGGTTTCTCAAGGACCAAAGGGTTCCCTAAAAGGCCCCTTGTTCACACCAAGAACCAATTATATTTTTCCTTGAATAAATGCCATAAATGAAAGCCATGGGTGCACTAAGAAACCAAGATCTTCATAGTATTGTTATATTGCCTCAATTATCCCTTGAGAATCCTCTTTTCTCATTGGAGTATTCAAGCATCATTGCAATAGGCCATTCCACTCATCTCTTGAGGGAATAGGCATTGATTTTCTTCATCATTTGCCATTTTTCTTTTTGATTTTAGTTGTTTTAGTTTCTTTATTTGTTTATTTGTTTATTACACGTGTTTGGCTTGTTTAACCCACTCACGAAGTTTTGTCTTGTCTATAAGGCCCAACTAGGCATGTAAGTGTCATTATTTTTCTCACCCAAGTTATGAAACAGACACAATAGATTGGAGACCATACTGGGGAGGAAGAGGGGACCCATAAGTCATCATTTTTCTCTTCGGTGTTTTGGAAACTAATATAGTTATCCATTGGTGGCATTATCTTGGTTATTGCTTGATTTTTTATGGTTCTAAGTTTCTTATACATTCTATTTTTTATTTTCTTAGTTGTTTTAGTTTGTTTATTTGTTTATTACATGTGTTTGGCATGTTTAACCCACTCACGAACATATTTCTTGTCTAGCAGGCCCAACTAGGCATGTAAGTGTCATTGTTTTTCTCACCCAAGTAATGAAATGAACACAAAACTAACAGAGGAAAAGGAACCACCAAAGAGAATTTCCAGAGATCAAGGGAAGAAGCTGGTGGATCTAACAGTTAGACAAATAGAGGAGGAAGTTCTAGAGGAGGAGACTCTAGAGGAAGGAAACCTTTTCTAAGAGGTAGAGCAAGAGGTAGAGGAGGAGAATTCAAGTGTTATTCTTGTGGGAAAACATGGCACATGTCTTGGGAATGTATTAAAAACAAGAATGCAGGATTTAGAGAAGCTCACATTTCTTAGGCTCGACAGAGGAATTTGGAGATGGAGATGAAAGAAGAAGCAACTGGAAAGGGATTATTTCTCATGACAAGGAAAGATCTTGTGAAACCAGAAAAAGAGGTACGGGAACCAACCCAAAGAAACAGTTTATTCAGAACTACTTTCAAGACCAAAGACATAGTATGCAAGGTGATCATAGACAGTGGGAGAACTGATAATTTAGTGTCTAATTTAGGTAAAGGAGTAGGTCTAATAGTTGTCGTACAAAGGGTTGATAAGAGAAATTTTGAGCCCATGTGCAGTACCAATTCTGTTGAGTCCAAAGAAGGATGGAGGTTGGAGAATGTGCATAGATTCTAGAGACATTAACAAGATAACCATCAGGTATAGATTTCATTTTCCCATAATGGATGATTTAATGGAGCATTCTTTTTAACTAAAGAAGAGAAAATCACAAATGCTTCTGAAATCTATAGCTATCTTCCCCGGCAATGGCGCCAAAATGTTGGTCACTATAATTGCTTAATTAATTTCAAACAACCAAGTGAAACATAAATTATCAACCC
>ML776581.1:4762861-4773569 GCA_009831015.1 Picea engelmannii
CAATGGTTAGGTCAAAAAGTAATGTAAAGTATTATGCAAAACAGATTAAGCATATAATAATGAGAAAGGACCTTATATACCTTGGAATGATCAGGTGTAGTGATATTATGAGTCTAAACACTAGTGATGAAGGGTATAACAATAGCAAAAAGTATGGGCAAAAAGGGTACAATATGTGGTCCTAACACCTATGAAGCTTGTGAAAATCCTTTATTAAGGGATCGAAGCCAATGGATGGAGTACATAATCCAAGAAGTACGTTTTCTCAAAGGAAGTTGATTGTGTATCCCAAAATGCTCAATGAGGGACAATTTTCTGAAGGAAAAACATAGTGGAGGATTGGTTGGACATTTTGGCCATGATAAAACATATGCACAATTAAGTTCTTCATACTATTGGCCAAGAATGAGGTCTAATGTGATGAATTTTGTGGATAAATGTAGGATTTTGCTGTATGCTAAAGGGAAGAAGAAAAACACAAGATTGTATCAACCATTTCATATTCCAAACAGGCAATGGGATGTTATAAATATGGAATTTGTTCTGGGATTGCCAAGAAACCAGAGGGGAAAAAATTCAATATTTGTGGTAGTTGACAGGTTTTCAAATATGGCACATTTCATACCATTTCATAAAGCAGGTGATGTTACTCACATAGAAAAACTATTTTTTAAAGAGATTATGAGATTGCATGGATTACCTAGGAGTATAGTCTCAGAAAGAGACATCAAATTTGTGGGATACTTTTGGAGGAATTTGTGGAGGAAGATGGGGATGAATTTTTCCTTTAGTTCAGTGTATCACCCTTAGAAATATGGACATACCAAGGTGGTGAATAAGATCTTAGGGAATCTACTAAGAAGTTTGGTAACTGAACATAATGGTCATCGGGATCAAATTCTGCCTCACCAAACATAAGTACTGGTAATATATCATTCCAGATAGTGTATGGAATTCATCCAGAGGAATTTTAGAATTGAGATATTTGGGACAATTTGAATTTCAAAGTGCAGGAGTAGAGGACTTTGTTGCAGAAAAGAATAAATTGCATGATCAAATCAAAGGACAACTACAGGATAGTAGCCAGAGATACAAGAACATAATAGACCAAAGAATAAAAGAGGTGAATTTTGAAGTTGGAGACCAAGTCTTGGAACACCTAAGGAAGTAAATATTTCCAAGAGGGAAATATAATAAACTGAAGATGAAGAAGATAGGACCTTGTAAAATCCTCAGAAAAAATGTTGCAAATGCGTATGGCATTGAACTACTAGAGGACATTGGAATTTCACTGATATTTAACATAGCTAAATTATATCATTACAAGATGGATGAAGTAGGAGGAACAAATGATCAAGAGGAGATTCATTAGATGCAACAGATTCCCATAGTAGAGAAGCCACAAATAGAAAATATTTTGGATCAGAGAATTGCTAAGAGAAATAGGAGGAAGGTTTTAAATGAATATTTGGTTAAATGGAATAATAATCCACAAGAAGATGCCAGTTGGATAATTGAAAAAGACATCTAGAAGTATGGAAAGTAATTTGAGGAGCTCATGGATAGGATCCCATGAATATTTTTGCCAAGGGAGTATGATGCAGGAGCATCATCATCATCTTTATTGAAGCTTAGTGGAAGATGACTCATCATCCAACGCAGTGCACTTTAAACTGGTTTGGATCCTGAGGAGAGCGCATCAATTTAATTTTGAGGCCATTGTAATTAAATATCCCATGATATATTCAAGATAGAACCATTGTATATGCTCCTATGTAATGAAGATTATCTTTAATGCATGTAGGATTGTACATATTTTGAGTGTTGACTCATATCTGAATTGTAATTGCTCATTTATTGTAATCAACATTAGTGGTAGGAAGCTTTTAATTGTGATATGAAAGCACTAGAATATTATGGAGGGAAGGATCAAGAATCCCCTTCATATATAAATCAATGAATTCTATGCTCAAAGGAGGTTGTTGAAGTTTGTCAAAAAAATTCTAAGATATTGTTGGAGAAATATAGAATACAAGAAAATTTCTTTCAAATCTCAGAGAATGTGAATTTGTTTATCTCTCTGAACTCGATAAATGTAATGTTGTTATCTCTATGCTTTTGTGTTTTTATCTAAATGTTTGGTTGAATGGTTTATAAATGTTGTTGTAAGTTTCAATTGTTTCTCTTTTGAGAGTCACGGTGCAAGGAGTGCATAGTGCCAACTCAAGGAGTATGGGGCAGAACCATCTATAGGTTCAAAATATTTTGAGAGATAGTGAATATTTGCACAGAGAAAGTGCAAGGAGTGTGCCTACACTCAAATAATTGTAAAATCTCAAAGGGGAGACCAGTGCAAGTAGTGCACAGAGCCATCACTTCATTAAGTGTTGATAAATCTCAAGAGAGTTAGTGCAAGGAGTGCGTAGGTGAATTTTCCAAGTCCCAAGCTCAGGAGAGAAGAAAAAAGTTTGTGTTAGAGTTTGATTCATCCAAGTCACAAAGCTCAAGGAGGGATAACAAGTGTAAGTCCTCAAGAGGAGAATCCATTTGTGTAAGGTTGAATGGACGAGATTTTTTCGGGAGGAGTCAGAATCCCTCACCGTCATTCGATCGAGAGAAGGAGCAAGGTCGTTAAGTGCTAAGTCCTTTGGACTTTATTTCTCTAACTATTTTTAAATTGTTTGTTTCAAGGTAGACCCAAAGCCTCAAACATATGAAGTCCTGTAGTGAATCTCCACCATAGATTGTGGGTGAGTGTGCTCCCTTGGATCCCTGAGTGATTCAACGATTCGACACTCCAGGGAAATTTGGTCATTTTTGTGTGGGGTGAAGAATATCCCGAACCTCCAAAGCCTGGAGTTAATCATGACCGTCAATTGGCGGGAAGACGTGAGCCATATATCTCAAGTTATTTGGAGTTTGATTGTTCAGGAAGGGTGTGTTGATTGTTGTTGGAGTGGATAAACTCCTAAATCTTGAAGTCTCATAGAGGTGAATAACCCTTTCACCAGACGCTCAGTCATAATTTGTGATCGAAAGCATGGGTTGCTTGGACCAAAGGAACCCTCGAGAAATTAAAATCCACACTTGTGTATTGTGAATCTTGTGGGTAAGATAAGTGTAGGGGTTGGTGGGATCCTGAGAGCCACTCCATATACTATGTAGCTTGATCCTAGACCAGTAGGTCACACAGTCCCATAGGGGGTTTGTATCATAGCCTCTTCATTCCATAAAAAATAATATTTCTTCAAGAGAGATGTGAGTGGACCTTCAATGAATGCATAATTCTTTAAACATTTCCAATAATATCCTATAAGACCTGAAAATCCTCTAAGAATATTTATGTTCTTAGGAATAAACCACTATGTAATAGCTCAAATATTTTGAGGATCCACCTTAAACCTTCCCTTGAAACAATATGACCCAAAAAATCTACTTCTTGTTTCCCAAAAAACAATTGGATCTTTTTACATAAAAATGATTGTTGTCAATAATTTGAAGGACTTGATCCGCATTTTTAGCGTGTCCTTCCCATCATTTTCTACAGATAAGTATATAATCAAATAAAACCAACACAAAATTGCTAACATGGGGTCAGAAATTTTTGTTCATAAGGATTTGAAAATTCGAAGGACCATTAGTCAACCGAAAAGGAATTACCAAGAAATCATAGTTCTCATCATGAGTTCTAAAATATATTATGGGAATGTAATATATTCTTAATCTAATTTGGTGAAATCCTAATTTAATATCTAGCTTTGTAAAATAATCCAATTCATGAAGATCATATAATATATCATCAATATTTGGAATAAATAATTTTCCATTTATGGTGATTTTTTTTAGATCTCTATAATAAGGACACATCCTCCAAGAATTATATTTTCTTCTCACCATCACTACTAGCATTAAAAATGAATTCCTGCTTGGTTGAATAATACCTGAATCCAACATATCTTTTAATATTTTCTCAATCTCCCCCTTTTTTCGATGAGGGTATATATAAGACCTTTTATTAGGAGGATTAATTACCTATATTAGTTTGATTTGATGTTAAATATTTCTAGAGGGAGTTTGACCTTTAGGAATTTCTTGGAAGACCCTATAGTTCTTTTCCAAGACACATCTTAATTCCTCTGCAATATTTTCATTTTCATGCTTAACTTCCATAGAATAAAGTTTAACCACAAATCCCTTTCTACTATTTTTTATGAGATTTTCCATTCTATGAGAGATGATGACTTGAGAAGGTCTATATTTTAACTCTTTCAGTTCATATTGAATTCCTTCCAATTCAAATCTCATGAATAGTTTGTAGAAATTTTACCCAATGTTCTCATCCATTTAATCCCTAGAACAACATCTACACCTCCAATGGGAATGGAATACATTGTAATTTCCAAATTATATTCTCACATACTTATTTTAATATTGTGGCATTTTCTCACACAATCAATACTTCCACCATTAGCAACCAAAACTTGAAAATTTGTCACAAGATATACAAAACAATTGAGGGGATTTGTTGATATATTATTAATGAAGTTATGGGTACTACTCGGGTCCATGATCACTATAACATTTTTATTCTTAATGTAACCTACAATATTCATGGTTTTAGGTGACAAAAAACCTTCCAATCCATGAACATATATTTCACACCTATCTGAATCAATGTTGTGCACAATTTCCACCTCTATTTCCTGCTCTTTTAAGTTGACAAGTTATGCCTCATTTCTTTGTGTAGATGCCTCCATTTCCTCTTCATCATTATTTTCCAAGGTGAATAATTTTGATTCTTGACATTTATTCCCTTTTGAACATTTTGTTTTACAACCAAAACATATTCCTTTTTCGCTTCTTTCCTCCATTTCCTTATGTGATATTCGAGTAGGTTAAGGCACGATTGTATTATGAACCCCAAAATGATTTGTGCTTCCTGCATATGCTCCAAGGTAGACTTGTGTGTATCCTTATTCTTGGCTTGAATAAGATGAGAAAATTTCATAGCTTCCATAATATTTTCAATATGTTTTAGGAAAATATCATGTTTAATGTCTTCTTTTAATCCACACATGTAAGATTCCAACAAATGTCCATGACTTATGTTATCCACCCTTGTGGCCAATACCTGACATTTTGAATTATAATCTCTATTATCACCTAAGTACTTGTTTCTTGTCAATTGACTTAAGTAGTCTTGTTCCAACACTTTTCCATATTGTTCTTCTAAGTCTCTTGTAAATAAACCCCATGTATAATGATAAGAAGGGGGAATCCTTTTAACTACCCATTGATACCAATGATATGGTTTTATCTCAAAGTTCAAACTTTCTATGTGAATCCTTTTCTTATCATCCACAATATTATGCATTTCAAAATATTTATCTATTTGGTTCACCCAAGTAAAAACCTTTGTTCCATCAAACTTCCTTAATTAAACCTTGGGAAGGTTCTCTCATTTTGGAGACTATCCATAAGTAACTCTAGTATTGGATTTAAATCCCCTTGGAAAATTCTTATAGTTGGAAATTTGTTCAACCTGAATACTAACTTTATTTTCATGAGTCCCTTCAAACACCTTACCAATTTTAGAGGACCTCCCATTTAAGGCTTCCATAATATCTTGTTCTATTTGTTCCAACTTTCCATCCATTTTCTATTCCAATTATTCTATCATTCTTTTCATATGTTCCTTATTTTCATCCATCTTCCTTTCCATCAATTCCTTATTATATATCCATATCCATTTATGCTTGAGTATTCATCAAATCAACCTTTTTCATCGACCTATCATTCAATTCATTGATTTGACTTTTCAATTTGGATATCTAGTTTTGTATCTCCCCATTTTCTTCATGAGTCATGGAGGCGTTTTCTGGAGGTTTAATTGGTGAAGAAATTTTTGGATATTTATTTGGAGCCATGGAAAAACGTTATTGGGTCCTAAGGAAAAGGGAGTGTCAGGTGCTATAGTTATTTGATATATGTGCAAGGTCCAACAATAGTACTCAGCCCAATATCTCAGGGCACTAACTAAGGAGGATCAACCATGCCCTTAGTTGTACTATCCAACTACCCATGTACTGGATATTGGTCTCCCCGAGTGTTGTTCTCGGTGTACTATAGAAATATGTTGACTGAATATATTATCTAAGGTTGGTTTCATGTATACCTAGGGGAATTGCTATATACCCAAAGGTACATGGAAGTGATATTCCCTCTACAAGTACAATCTAATGTGGTACTAATCGAAGGCGTACCAACAAGTATTACAAGGGTTTCAAACCAGCTGAAACAATGTGTTTCCAACCACATGAAACCATGTGTATTTCATGTATTTATTCTTCCCCAACCATATCTTTAACCACTTAATGACATATCCTTTATTATTTAAATATGTTGGAACACATCACTAAAAAATATAAAAAATGAGCTTGGTAACCATGGAAAAAGGTCCTAAAATCACCAGAAAATAACTTTTTCAAAAACCCTAACTTCCACAAGAAATATATCATAAAATATAATATGTCAAAATATTAAAATGTTTCCACATGTACTTAACTATGTCAACTTAGGATTTTGAAAATTTTAGATTATGAAACTTAACTGAAAAAAATTATAGTGGAAATGCCAAGAAAATTGATTTCAATATTAGTCACAAACCTTGTTTTCCATGGACTATATATCAAAAATTATAGTGAAACAAAACATGAAATTTTTACCACCTATTCTATGAAATTTCTTCTTTCTCTTCAAAAAAATTTGAAACTTCCCAAAAAAATAAAAAAATATACTGAAAATTCCAAGATTACTTGTTTAAAATTGGTTTTTGGATGAGTCAAAAACTTTGTGTTCCATAGGATATATATCCAAAATTATAATGAACCAAAAATTGAAATATTTATCAGATAGATTGTACTATGTATTTTGAGTAACCTCCAAATTTTTCTATTGAAAACATCCCATAAAAACAATTTATAGCAAAAATTCCAAGGTGATTCGCTTGAATCAACAAAACCCTAGGATCGATGTTATTGATACAAAATGTTATTATCCAACACATTAAAAATGATAAAAAGTCAATGAGTACAATCCATTTTTAAGGGGAAACCTCCTTTTACACTATATCCAATTTATATGACAAGATGATATGCTTATACAAATGATTCACCTTTATTTAAAATAGGAGATAAAGTGAGCATGATGTAACCTACCACTAAGACGACCTAATAATATATAATAAAATAATAATAAATGAGTATTAGGGACTTAACATAAGGCCTTAGGGGGCTCAAAAACCATCTTCAAGATCATGGGTTTCTCCTTGAGGGAAAATCAAATGGAAGGGTTGGTTAACCCCTCCTCTAGATTAATACTCTCATCAAAGGGAATCATGGTGAAGGATTAGGAATAAAGAATGGTTGATTGAACCTTCTTCAAGAATAGTATTATCATCAAGGGGGATACCAAGAAAGTGACCAAACCCTCCTTAATACTATTGTTTCCATTGATGGGGAGCTCAAGGAAAGGTTGACTCACCTATCCCTTATATTGTAGGTGTTCTGTCAATGTGGAATTAATATTCCTAATCTATATTTTCTAAGTGGAAGTTCAATCGACCCTTATGAAACATTGTAGGTTTCCAATAAATTTTGAATTAATATTCCTAATATATTTTAGCTAAGGTGAGGGCCAGCCAAGCTTCCTCTATATTAATATTTTCATGAAGGGGAAACCCAAGTGAGTGTTTCATTAATTATTCCTCTTGATTAATATTTTTGTTGATGATATTGTATCTTCGAGAGGTATTCCCACAAGAGGCCAATGTGTCAAGCATGTGGGAATATTTGTTGGCATTATATTAGCATTTTATTTTGGTGAAATCGACCTTGGAATGAAGCCAAGACCTCATGGGAAAGTTGATGGTCTTCGTGGGCTTGTGATTGGGTTCCACATGCACAAAGAGGAATAAAATATTCTAATTAATTATTGAGTTTAGAAGGGGTGCCTCAACTCACTCATTAGACTCCTATATAATAGAGGAAGGATTATGATAAATCATTGTGAAATTGTGGTGATAGACTTATCATAAGTGAGTTTGCACTTCTGTTAGGTGGCTTGGTGTTTTCAACAAAGGGAAATTTTGCATTGTGGAAAATCTAGCCTAGAGGAAGAGAAGTCACAAGGAATGAATTGTATGGAGGTGTCCATACAAAGTTTTTATGTACATGTATGCGAGTTAAAAGAAGGAAAATCAAGTATGTATGAAGGTTGCAGGAAGGTGAATCATGTATGTACGAAGGTTTTAGTTGACATAGTCACATATACACGGGTTGTAGTGGATAAAAGCGTGTATATATATGTGGGTTGCAATAAGGTGAATTGGGTACATAGTTTTCTGGGTAGGAGTAGGTCCATACATGTTCACAGGTGACGTCAACAGGTCATGTTGGTGTTCTGCAACAGATTTGTGGGCAAAAGATATTTCTAGGATATTTTTTGAGGTTTGGTTTTTATAATTTGTATGGTTATTGGAGGACAAGGGTGTCCTCAAATATTTGGTGAAATTGTAATGGCTGAGAGGACGGGTTGTGTCCTCAGATTTAGTGATATTTGTATTGGATGGGAGGGATAGTTTTTCCCTCGGGATTTCCAAATTTGGTAAGGATACATAGCATAAATATTGTGTCTCATATATGTTGATTATTCATATCTGATATTTTTTTTTTCTGTTGCATATAATTTTAGTCAATAATATTTAGTGTAAAATTGTTCAGTGATAGCAACTAAGGTTTTACTGTTAGATCACTAGGAAGCAATTTTCAGATCTGAAAATTAGTCACATATAGTTGTATGTGAAAATTGACAATTCGTGTTAATTGAAATCTTGAAGAAGAGTCAATTGGACCTTCCTATATATTAGTATTATCATTGAGGGAAAATTTGAATAAGGATTTATTTACCCTTGTTCGATCATAGTAATATTATTGAGGGAGACACAACCAAATATTCTTCAATATCATTGGTTTCTCCTCAAGGGAAATCCTAGGGAAGTATTGGTCAACCCTTTTTCTAGATTAGTAATCTCATAAAAATGATATTGGGGAAAGTTTGGGTGTGAAGAAGTGTAAAATCACCCTTCATAACACTTTTCATTCTCATTATTATTAAGGGGGAGTTAGTAAAGGGTCAGTTGATTGTTCCTCAAGATTAGTATTTTTATAAAGGGGATTTTGGGGAATGATTGAATCACCCTTCCTTAAGCTTATGTGTTTCCCATCAATGTGGAATTAATATTCCTAATATTTATTATGGTGGTGGAGGGTTAACTGACCCTTTCTCAAGCTTGTATCTTTCCTTTTAATTTAAAATTAATATTCCTAATCTACACTATCTATGGGAAGTGTCAATGAACCCTTACTATAGATTAATACTATCATATAGGGGGGAATTATATGGAGTGTTAGTTGACCCTTTCTCTAGATTAATATTCTCATTAAGGGGGATATTGAGAAAGAGTCAAATAACCATTTTGATTAGTATTCTTATTGGGTAGCCTAGGGTAGGGTTCGCCCACCCTTCCTCATTCTTGTAGGTTCCTATCAATGTGGAATTAATATTTATAATATATATTATTATGGTGGAGGCATATTTGATCATTTATAAATATTGTATGTTTGATATCAATTTATAATTAATATTCCTAATATATATTAGCTAGGGAAAGGGTTAATTGACCTTTCTTGTATATTAATATTGTCATCGAGGGGGAACCTAGGTGGAGGGTTAGCTATTTATTCATCTCCATTAATATTTTCATTAAGAGGGATTTTTAAGCAGAGTTGGTCAACCCTTCCTCTAGATTAGTAATATCATCAACGATGAACTTGAAGAAGGTTTTTCCAACCCTTATTTCATCCTAGTAATATTTTCGAGGGGGATATTGGGAAACATTAAGTCAACCCTTGTTCAAGTTTGTGGTTTTCTCATCAAGGAAATGCCTCATAAAGGGTAGGTCGACCATTCTACTATGTTAATTGATACTCTCATTGAGGGGGATACCAAGGAAACGTTTGTCATGGATTAGGGTCATATGTATAATCTAAATGGATAGGATGGGGGGGGTTCTACACCCAACGGATATTCTTCACCCTCCTAAGTGATTTCCTTCTTAAAAAATCAATAAAACCCTTCAATGGATTAAAGGAGAAAGTTTTGATTATCATTGAGAATTTTCATCTCATCTTGAATTTCTTAAAGAGACATGTTGTTGACCTCCTCTTTTTCATATATATTCCTTACTATGAGGTCTTTAGTTTGTGAATATACATCAAGGGTGATATAAAATTTGGTATTGAAACTTTTAGAGAAGCCTATGTTTGGTATAATTTCATCAATATCTACATCAATTTTGGATCTTTGTATGTTTCACATTTCTCCTATACCTCTTCTTATAACTACTATAAATGATGAGTCATTGTAGGATTGTGTATTTCATTAAATCCATATGAAATGCTCTACAACTTTGTCAATATTTTCCACTTACTTGACCAATGTTTGTGGGAATTATTGTTTTTGTGAGATGGTGGCATGTCCCTGTGCATTAGGTTCTTTGTGGCCAAACTCAATCATATATATATATATATATATATATATATATATATATATATATATATATATATATATATATATATATATATATATA
>ML776581.1:4773619-4803002 GCA_009831015.1 Picea engelmannii
ATATATATCATGTACACAACAATGATGGTGCTTCCTATTTTTTACAGGAAGCATTGATTTTGGGGTGAGCCAAAGAATTCAAGTGCACTATAGAGAATTAAAAAATAAATTTCAAAAATGGGCCAAATTTTAGTCCAATTTGACATTTGAATCCAATGAAAAAATCAAATAAGAAGGTAAGAAACAATTTACATGGGTTTTACTATCCTAAGGAGGCATTGAAGGAGATTGGTTGGAACTCCTATACAAATTTTGGAAATGTGTGGAATTTATCAATGGAGCTATTAAACTCACTATACAACATTGCAAGCATGGTGGTATTGAAAGACGAGTGAGCATCGATGGTTGTCAGAGAGTTTGATAGCACAAAATCAAGTGGAATAATGAAAAGAAGTTTAGTATTTTTTTTTATTTTACCCTACCCCAGTGCATCCGATGACATGGAAGCACATTGGGGTGTCATATTCACGTGCATAAGACCTCTTTATTCAATTATTTTCTTTTATTTTGTTTATAATGGATACTAATGCACCTTAATTTTGAGGCAGCGAGGCATTAGTATTATGTGTGCATCGGGGCATATTTACCTTTTAAGTCAACCACTATAAAAACCTCTGCAAAAACCTTTGGTCACCTACCTTCACTAACAACCTTCTCTATAAATAGAGAAGGGATGAGTTTTTCAAGGAGGTTTCATTAAAACCTTCACTATAAGTTGTTCTCCTTATAGTGAATGGAAGGAAAAATAGATAAGAGTTTTTAACACTTGAGAAATAATAACTTCTAAGTATCCAACCTAGATTATGAGACAAAACTAATCCTAAATAAGGACGAGGATTGAGTTTGGCCACAAAGAACCTAATGCATAGGGACATGCCACCATCTCACAAAAACAATAATTCCCACAAACATTGGTCAAGTAAGTGGAAAATATTGACAAAGTTGTAGAGCATTTCATAGGGATTTTCAAATTGGACTAAAATTTGGCCCATTTTTGAAATTTATTTTTTAATTCTCTATAGTGCACTTGAATTCTTTGGCTCACCCCAAAATCAATGCTTCCTGTAAAAAATAGGAAGCACCATCATTGTTGTGTACATGATATATATATGTGACCAAAGGTTTTTGCAGAGGTTTTTATAGTGGTTCACTTATAAGGTAAATATGCCCCGATGCACACATAATACTAATGCCTCGCTGCCTCAAAATTAAGGTGCATTAGTATCCATTATAAACAAAAATAAACAAAAGAATTGAATAAAGAGGTCTTATGCACATGAATATGACACCCTAGTGTGCATCCATGTCATCGGATGCACTGGGGTAGGGTAAAATAAAAAAAAAATACTAAACTTCTTTTCATTATTCCACTTGATTTTGTGTTATCAAACTCTCTGACAAGCACCGATGCTCACTCGTCTTTCAATGCCGCCATGTTTGCAGTGTTGTATAGTGAGTTTAATAGCTCCATTGATAGATTCCACACATTTCCAAAATTTGGAAATTACCTAGAAATTTAATTTCTTCTCTACAGTGGAACCATGCCTCCTTGGGATAGTAAAACCCATGTAAATTGTTTCTTACCTTCTTATTTGATTTTTTCATTGGATTCAAATGTCAAATTGGACTAAAATTTAGCCGATTTTTGAAATTTATTTTTTAATTCTCTATAGTGCACTTGAATTCTTTGGCTCACCCTGAAATCAATGCTTCCTGTAAAAAATAGGAAGCACCACCATTGTTGTGTACATTATATATATATATATATATATATATATATATATGCACCAATATTTTTCAAATAACGACACTGTGCCAAATTTAAAAAATATTCATAGCGGTGCATTTCCCTGGATTCCCCATGTTCGGTGCCTTATAAAACACAATGTGTTGCTAAAAAATACATTGGTTCTCCAAAACATATGGAGCACCAGTGAATTCCAATAAACCAATCTCACCGCCCAATTTGCAACGTAAAATTTAACCTATCAGTGCACCAAAGTTACGACACCACATCGATGCTAAAAATAACACAACATTGCGTCAAATATTTCAAAAATTATCATAGTGGTGCATTTTATGGGATGCACCATTACTGGTGTGTATATAATAACAATATGCACCAGTTTCGTGAACAAAATGGCACCATTCCAAATTTCAAATATACCCATAGTGATGCATATTCTTGGATGCCTCGTGGTCGGTGCATTATACAACACCACACACTACTAAACATAACATTGGTGCTCCAATAAATATGGAGCACTGGTGCATTCCAATTAACTAATTGCCCCTCCTGATTTTAAAATAAACAAATTTACCTAGCAATGCACCAATGTTCACACATTGCACTAGTGTTATAAACACATAACCACACTAGAATAAATATTTAATGACTTATCATAGCAGTGTGTCTTCCTAGACACTTTGTTTCTAGTGTGTTAATAAATACAATGCATTGCTAAACAAAACGTTGTTTCTCCAAGGTGATAGGAGAACAAGTGCCTTCACATGAAACATCACATCATTTAATTTGTGACAAAAACATTAACCTAGAATTTCCTATAGGTATACAAAATGCACCAGTGTTTTAAATAACAAGAAATTAGCCCAAATATTTAAATACTTAGCATATTAGTGTGAATTATGGAATTCCCCGTTACATGTGTGTCTAGGTATATGAAATGCATCGGTGTTGTTCATAGCACAACACCATGCCATGTGTTTAATATGTAACATATTGATGTGTTGTGTGGAAAAACCCATGACTGGTGTCGTCCATATGGAGCACAGGTGTGTTACAGATAACCAATCGCATGGCCTAGCACAAAAAAGATTAAAAATGGCATATTGGTGCCTCTTGTGAATCATTCTCTTTTCGGTGCATTATATAAAACAACACACCACCAAACACTTACAAATGCTCCAATAATCGTGGAGTATTTATTATTTTTAGCACACCGATTACTTTTCCACATTTGTTTTTCATTCAAAAATTAATTTTATCTTCTTTTAAATACAAATTATTTATATCTATATGTGTTTTATAATTTCAATTCATATTATCTATATATATGTTCTTAAAATAATTTTATTGTGAATCAAATATCACAATGAAGATGAGAGGAGGAGAACCAACAACAACAACAATTCAAAACATATGTATTTGTACGTGAGTGGGAAGCCCAAGAGAGGGAGAGGTACCCTTGTCGTATTTTACCTAAGGCATGTTCCCTTTTGAGGGATCTTATCCTTGTAAAGTTTTATGAGGAGGGTACATCCCTCTGGGAGAACTCTCCATTTTTACAGTAGTTGATTTGTTAGTGGTATCATGGTCGATAGGAAGTCGAGATTGGTCCTAATCTATGGTATCATCCCATGGAGGAACATTTTTATTTTATCATTGGGTTTTCTAGGAGGGGACATGTTTGGCACCAATTCCCTGATCTACCACCTAGTGTTGCAGGACATATCCACTATTATATGTTCAAAGATATGTCAGTATATACATTCATTTTACTTCGGGATTCGAGGTTTTCGATGGTCAAATGCGGATAGTTTCATTTCATAGAGAGGATGTTATGTTCTTGTGTCTTATGCTCACGACACTATCACACTTTATCTATAATGGAAATAACATTAAAGTTTTCATTTGATTTATTATGTATATAGTTTATTTTAGAGGCCCTAATTGATTGGGTGGATGGAGATTTTTTTGAGACAATTTTTTTTTATGTTGGATCATTGTCGCAACATTTTTTATAGGAGGATATTCTTCCCATTCACGTCAGTTTTATTTACATTATTTTTTGAGAGGATTCGTGCCACTTGATAGTAGTACCCCACTTCATTTGAGGCCTATGACTGATGTGCATACATGCATGTGAGGACAGTTATTTCCCAAGAGGGGCCCACTAGAGTGGCCATGTAATCTGATTGGTAGGGAGATATGTGTTTTTTTGGCTAGAGAGGACAATCATATCATCGATATTGTGCAATACCCATATGTGGGTATGGATTGGAGAGGATGTCTAAACATCATATTTACAAAAATTGAGCCACCAGATGAGAGAGGTATTATCATCATTATGTTTTAAAAAATCTCCTTGCATATTTTTATGTCTTATTCAATGTACATGTAATTTATTGTAACATCTTGTTTCAATTATCTAATTATTATTATCTTTTGTTTTGCATATATTGGCACATATGATGGGGATGTGTCTCCCCAACATGACAAGAATATGGTGGAGGTTATAGAGAGACCTCCAGTACATATACCCTACATGCCACGTAGGCTAGATCAAAGATTCTGGATAGAGGTGGAAAATTGGCTATGTGGTATGATTGACATGAAAAGTCAAGAGTTATGAGAAATGGTCGACACAGGTTGATAGAAATCCTTTGAAAAATAGCATGAGACATATGGATGACTCTGGAAGAATAGACTCAATGATGAAACTTTGTGATGTAGTAGGCACCAATAAAAATCTCCATAGGGACTGGAAGAGTAACTAGTTAGGGGAGTAAACTCTCAGTAATGCACTCAGCTTCCTATGGTCATGCTAAACCCAAAATTTTTGATAACAAGTGGAATCAAAATTTTGTGCTTTATTCAAAGGCGACATGATTGTTGCAAACATAAGATAATATTATTTTCTCGACCATCTTTTTTGTTTTTTCATAGTCAAATGAATGCTATGATACAGAGGAGGAAATGAGTGTCATGAATAAGTAATTAGTTCCAAAAGTGGAACATACCTATGATTAATGAAAGGGGGTTGTTGGAACAAGAGTAGACCTAGGGTTCAACGCTACAACAACACACCAACAAAACCCTAACTACCGGCCCTTTCGGCAACACCTACGAAGAAGATGAAGTCTCACTCGAGGTAGAGGTAGGGGCGGTTGCAGAACTCAGGTGTCTGCAACCTTAGCTAGGACACAGATATGTGATTATAATAATTATTAGAGAACTTAGCATCATTATTTCATCATTGTTTAACCAATATCTACTCTGCAGTGAAAACAGATCATCGTAGCATTAACCATGATCTAATGTAATTAAGCACTTAGCATAAAGAACTGGATCAAATATAGTAGATTCAAGCACTAATCACATTCACCTATATCAGATCTAACATCTAGATTCATCATAAGAACAAATCATAAACAAATCTATCTATCTATCTATATCAAGCACTTAGCAAATAACACATAAATACATCAGAACATCACACACAGAAGAATAACATAGTATTTGTGTGGTTCACCCCCACCCTGGGGCTACGTCCACCAACTCTTCTTCTTTATTATCTTCAATCGGTCATCTACATGCACAGAGCCACAAAAACCCTAGTCCGCATAGGACAGGATATCTACGCACACCTCGCCAGATCCTCCTTCCCCGAGCTAGGTATAGCACAAATCCTTTCATAGTTTGTTACAACCACTTGCACTTAGCTCTACAAGTGTCTCACAATATGCATAGATCATCTACAAACCATACTTGCACTTAGCACTTATCTTATCGACCTTACATCACATAGATGCATATTCCCCCCTCCTTACATTTCCTAGACATCTATTTATACTTAACAAAATAGGCCTAAACATGGGTAAACCCATGGGTCGACATCCGATACCCATTACATATTACCAAATCCCAAAAAGGACCCAAAAATGAGTCGAGATCCTGCAATCTCTACTTCATCTTGTGCTCCATCTTCGACAGGTTGTCAAAGTCCCAAAATAAGTCAACTTGACCAAGGATCTCCCCAAAAATTGGTCAAGGGAAAACATGGGTGCATGTAGGATATGGACATTTGAGGGAATATTTCCTCTTAGGGTATAGGGTGTCAAGCTGCAAAGGATATAAAGGATATTCTTGGCTAGTGATGCAAATTATTGAGGTAATAGGATCATAGAGAGAAAGAGGGAACCAACAATAGGCTCAATACTAAAAGAAGGATAATGGAATGAAATTACAACTTAACTCCAAAGAATGTCCTTTTTCATAAATTTAGTCCCCTAGGTTTGAAAAAGTATAAAACAATACCCAGGAGAACTCTTTTAGCCACTAGTAACTAGAGTGTTCTTTTTTCGAAATTAGTCTACTTGGTATGAAAAAGGGTTAAAAGTACACCAACTAGATGTCCTTTTAGATCCAATTAATGAGTGTGAAAGAGAGAAGTTCACTTGACAATATTTTCTCTTTTTGAGACAGTCATAAAAGATCTTAAACAAGACTCAGGGATGGTTTTCTAAGCAAGATATCATGGGGGAGGCCAGGGCTCCCATGCAGGACTTCTGTCAAAATTCAAAAACTCATAGATAGTTGACACAAACTTGGGAAAAACCAAATATTTCCAAGTCAAGGAGGATAAAATACTTGTAGAGGTTACCCTCTCTATGATATATCGAAGAATGCCCCTTATTTAGAAGGGTGTAGAAGAAGGAATTTGATACCCCATAAGACTATCCTAGTCAAAGGAAAACTCCCTAGGACTTGAAGGGAGTGTACTCAGAGAGATTGGAATACTCTCTTGTTCATAAGGTATACAACTAGAAATGAAAAGGGCATTATTGAAATATGCATCACCCCCCAAAAGAAGAGTGGGATTGATCGAAGATTGCATCAACAATGTCACTTCCTTAGACTTGTCACTCTCCAAGAGAAGATTGGGATCGACAGAAGATTGCATCGGCACGACCACTTCTTCAATTGTTGGTTGAATATGATGTGAAAAAACAATGTCAAGAGACACATCACCCCCAAAAATAGGAGTGGTGTCAGTCAAATATTTCATAGACATGACCATTGGTTGAACAGGATGCGATACAACAAGGTCAAAAGATGCATCACCCCCTAAAAGAATAGGGGTGTCATCCAGTATTTCATCGACATGACCGATGTATCAACCAAAGAAGGACTAGAATGTTGGGAAACAAAATATGACACGGAACCTGAAGGGACCCTAGGAAAGGACCACGCTTCTTGTACCACAACAGTAGGAGGGCACAAACAAGTAAGGTGATCTCCTTTGCAAAGTCTACAAAGGAACTTGGGCTTATGTCTTATATGTCGAGGCTTCTTAATCGTATGAATTCCCCCAACATGACTTACATTGGCTCGTGACATGCTCTCAGCATGACTTGCAGAGGCTAGTAGAAGATCTCCAACATTACTTGCAGTGGTTGGCGATGAATCCCCAACATGAATAGAAGAGGTTGGTGATGAATCCCCAACATTACTAGCAGAGGTTGGTGATTTCTATGCAATGTGACTAGAAGTGACTAGAGTTATGCCCCCAACTTGACTTGTAGCGGTTGGTTGCATTTCTTGAACATGACTTGCAGAGGTTGTTGACCAATATCCAACATCACTAGCAAAGGTTGGTGATGTAATTCCAGTATGACTTGCAGTGACTGGACTGGTGGTGGAGGTTGGTTGTGGCATTTGATACCAAGGTTCCAGGAAAGACTGGTTTTGAGAAATTGTAGGCCAGGAAGGGTTTTGGTATACACCATGGCCCTATCTGGAAGGAAAGTATCCTCCTCCAAACTGATTCATAAAGGTTTGTAAGGGAATCATCATCGAGGAAGTCACTTGCAAAGAGAATGCAACATGAAAAGGGTTACCCAGGTGAGGATATATGTTTTCCCCAGATGAAGGAACTTCGTGAAGGGGGTTTCCCATACTATAAAACTGAATCCCCTCGAAAGGAACACCAGAGGACATATGGAGGTTCTCCATGGGAAAAGTGTTCGTAGGAACTGGCATAACGGAAGAAGGATAGATGGATGGGGTGTAATAAGTATGATGACTGCCCATTTGAGCACTTTCTCCTTGAAAAGTGAAGCTAGGATTGGATCCATAGGAAGGAATATTCCAACCTCCTGTCGTAAGAGTTGCTTGATTGATATGACTCCCATCAAACGAAAAGGGAGAATAAGGAGGAATATTTCCCCCAGACCCAAAACTAGGATTCACATAAGGTGACAAGATAGAGGATGGCAAGTGCGAAGACATGTCTGGCATACCATGAGAAAAAATATTAGAGGCCCAAGGTATTGACTAAGTATCATGATTCAATGTACCACTCAGAAATACAAAAGGATTCATCCCCATGGAATGAGAAAATACCATGGGTTGGGTAATGCTAACTGAGGGAGTCATGACGGCTCCACTAACCATAGCAATGAAAACTCACGACATAATACAAAATCCTAAGGCCAAATAATAATCATAGAGAACACCAAAGTAAATCAAAAATGCCAATGCACACAAACATGATAGAGTATGTATGTCTCGCCCAAGAGGGTCTTGATAATCCCTTCAAAAGATAAGAGGTATCAGAATCAGTTATAAGGGCTCGTGTGGGCTTAATAACGTAGTCAGACAGATCCCCCCGGAGAGGTAATCCTCCATAAAGGTTGTGTGTTGTCTAACCCTTATCTAACTCAGGGTACCTATAGAATAACCCCTACAAGTAACCTATGTGACTACCTATGTCAAGAAACTAAGAAACCACGATATAACCAATGTGCCTGCAAACAGTCGTAAGTTGGGTCCACCGTATGGGCATGGTAACAAATCCCAAAATATTGAAAGAATCGCCTCTCACAGAGGTAAAGGTAGTAGAAAAACCCCCATATATGAATAGATCCCCATAAATATCTCTGACGCTAAGAAGGTATTGGAGGGATATCGCCTCAACCAACTATTGGGTGCAGGCCTAGATTTGAATAAAGAGTAATTTTGGAGAATAAATCACAAGGAAGGAAAAGACAACTGGCAGGAAAAGCAGCATGTACAAGGAAAACACACATGTAGAGGAGGAAATCATGTGAGTCACACATGAAAGAAGACCTAACCATTCTAGGGTTAGGGTTTTGGTAAGAATATACAATGGCTAGTAAGAGAAGAACATGTATAAATAGGTACCTAGGAGGTCTAGTTCAGGGTTCTGAAGTTGGGAGTTGGTTATTGTTGGTTTTTGGTCATTGTTATCATTTTGTTAAAGTCTGAATGTATGTAGAAACCGATCTATTTTGTAAGTTGTTGAGCTAAGGAGAGGGACTAAGGTAGATCTCAAGGGTTAGATTGTAGGTTGAGGAGCCTGGTGTGATCCAGTCTGCCTCATTATAGATTTCAATCTGTTTTGAGGGAGATTTGTAATGTGCAAGGTGTTGTAGTTTTGGAACCATATTAATAAAAGAGTATAGAAGCCAAATCTTTGTGGATGTAGCCCGGGAGGGGTGAACCACAGTAGATAATGTGTTATGTGATTGAATGTTAGGTATCTCCTTTGTTGATTGATGATTAGATGTTAGAAAAATGTATGAATGAATTAGTTAGATCCAATGTTTTACCTACATGAGTAATAATGATAGATTCATCAATATAAGTTGAATGCTAGATTAATAAAATGAATATAACATAGGTTAATTCCAGATCCCCACTCATTCCCAGGCTACAAGCACCTGAGAATTGTAGCCACCCATAAGAACTATCTCTGGTGAGACTACACAGTGCATCATGTGCATTGTGTTGTCTTATGGTTTACCAGGAAGGCCAATAGTTTTAAGGGGGTTTTGTTGGAAACTATAGTAGATCTGAACCTGGGTTGGCCCATGATCCAAAAATGGAAGGAATTAATAAAAAATTGACATTAACAAGATGCTCATGAATGATTAAAGAGTTCATCCATCAATAACCATTCTACAAATAAGAGAATATAACAACAATAAGAAAGATAAAAGGACAACAAGAACTTGATAACGAAGTTCACCAATATGTGGCTACATCTCTGGGCCCACTTCAAAGTGGAGGACCTCTTTATTTCTCTTTAAATGATCAAGTTCTCTTTACAACATCTCTTGTTGTTACAAATAGGATTTTGATCTATTGTATAATACCTCCTTGTGCATATTCACACATGCCTCAACAATATCCTCTCAAAACATGACTAAACGCCCCTCACAACATGAGAAATGGGCCAAAAAATCCAACTCTTCTTTACATTCCCTGCATAAAATGTACCCTCTCAAGCTCAATAAGCCTAGTTTATATATTTTTTAGGCTCATTTTGAGAATCCCAACTTCCCACAAATATCTGGCCTCTTTTTGGGATCAAATCCCCCTCCAAATGGCCAAAAAAGCTCCAAAAACTTCTAATCTAGGCCAAAACTATAGCAAAACCCCATTTTGTAACAAAAATTCAAAACTAGCCCAATAGGCCTAGGTGCGCACTCCTAAGACAAGGTCATATGTAATGATATTGCTAAGCACCAACCCCTAAGGTTTGCACACTTTCCCTTTCCCCGCAAGTATTGGTCACATGGTGGATTTTGATATGACCGCAGTCCACTCTGCATGCCACCGCTCTTGGTCGTAGCCCCGAGTCCCATGCAACATAGACTGTTGGTGGTTAGGCCCTATATATAGGCCCCACACCCATCGTAATTGTGTGGTGGATTGCTTGGCACTAAACTATGGTTCTAAGGAGTGGTCAAAACTGTGGATTAGGGCTAGGCCCCATCCCCCTTCCACCTTCGCCATATCTTAATTCCACTTTAAATGTTTTAATGTGGACTTGTTATAAAATTTCCCACCATGGCGTATTGGAATCCAACCTATCCCAAGGTACTTCCCCTACCAAGAGGTTATGTGGTTAAATCCCATGAAGCTCAAAAATGTTTACCCTACCAACGAATGATGGGGTGACATGTGGCAGCCCACCTTTGGGCCACGTGGAACCCTTTCACTGGTCCACCATTATGCCACTTGTCAAAAAAATATTGGTCCATGTCTTGCATTTTCCTAGTCAGCATGTTGATGTGCTATCACGTGTCTCAATTCTATGTCATCATGATGATGCCATCATGACGTCAGCATTGACTTTTTTCTTGTTTGGGAAAATGATCAGAGTGTGATAACTCTCTCATATAGAGTTCATTTGAGGAAGTAAATATATGGTCGGAATCAGTGTGATGAGATGGTCACAATGGAATTGGTTTCATCTGATTATGAGAACTTTCACTTTTGAGCATTTTTTGGACCTAGGGAGCCTCCTGGATCATTCCTCCCCACTTGGAAGATTTTGGACCACCAAAAGTCTAGTATCAGTTGGTAATTAAGTGAGGATACTGTGTCCTCACTTTTTTGGTCTCCATCCACTTGGCACGACTTGGATTTGTGCCCTTAAATCCCACTCGAAGATACTCCACATTGCCCCTACAAGAAGTACAAACTCTTTTGTCCAAAATGGTGTCTTCCTGCAACTCACTCATATACTCAAGAGAAAAATATTATATGGTAGGAATATGAACATTCTCTCCTTGATCCTCAATCATCAGAGGCTCATACAATCTCAATTTTTCCACATTTACAACTGAATAAATTTTTATATATGAAGGCAGTTCTAACCGAAAAGCATTAGTACCAATCTTGTCTAAAAATTTGAAAGGACCATAACGAATTGGTTTTAGATTTTTACCTTCTCCTTGCATCCTTTCCTTGCTAATGTATAACCAGACTTTATCTCTTGCTTTGAACTGATGGTCAACTCGATGCATATCATGCCTCACCTTATACTTGGATTGGCTTTTCTCCAACTGTTCATGTACCGCTTGATGAATCAACTGGATCCGTTCAATGAAATTTGTTGCCCTGTCCACATCACTGTGTCCTTCTGCTACAATGTCTTTCCCAAAGACAAAATCCAAAGGAGATTTTGTCAAGTACCCCAAACATGTTTCAAATGGAGATCTCTGAGTAGAAGAATATTTGGCTCGATTATACACATGTTGCACATAACACAAATGTTCATCCCAAAGCTTAGCATGTTTGTGGGAATATGCTCGAAGTAGATGCACTATTGTTATGTTCACCGCCTATGTCTTCGCATCCTTCTGTGGATGAAATGTTTTTCTCTTCTTTAGTCTGGTGTCCATAATTTCCCACAAGCTTGACCAAAATTTCCCCATGAACCTGGAGTCTCAATTAGATACAATAGAAGTAGGTAACCAAAAATGAACCCATACATTTTCAAAGAACATTTGAGTTGTTCTTTCATCTATGACTTGATTTTTACAAGGAATTAGAACACACATCTTGTTGAACCTATCCACAACTACATACAAGTAATCATGACCTTTTACTAACATAGGCAATCCCCCCACAAAATCCATAGATACACTTTCCCATGGTCTAGAAGGAATAGGAAGTGGAGTGTACAATCCTATCTTTTTATTACTTGGTTTGCTTATTTCACACATAGTACATCCTTTTACATACTTAGACACATTTTCATGCATTCTAGGCCAATAACAAAATCTTTGTAACCAAGCAATTGTTTTGTCTACACCAAAATGTCCTTCTATAAGAGAAGTATGTGCCTCCCTGATTACATGGGCTCTTTCACTTTATGGAATACATCATTTTCCCAAATGATAAAAAAAAATTCCTTTATTATGATAATTCAATTCTTCTGCTCTTTTACCATGACTTAAAGTTGCATAGACTTCCTTAAAATCGTTGTCCTCGACATATTGTTCAATGTAACTTTCATGAGTAATTGAATTGTGCTTAAGGATTTTAGCAATTGTACTAGGAGGCCTTGATAACATATCAACAACTTTATTATGAATGCCCTTTTTATATCTGTTGACCAAATGAAATTTCTGCAAAAAACCCATCCATCTAAAATGCCTTGATTGTCGTAGCTTAGTTTGTGATTATAGATACTGTAATGTTTGATGATTAGTATGTATTATTGTTTATTTTCCAATTAACTAATAATTCCACTTTTTAACACTTTGTACTAGAGCATACAATTCTTTATCATAGGTTGGATAGTTAATTATTGTTGTAGTGAAGGTCTTAGAATGATAGCATATGGGATTTCTGTGCTGCATCAACACTGCCCCCATGGCATAATCACTTGCATTGGTTTAAATTTTAAAAGACTATTGGAGATATGGCAATGCCAGAACAAGAGTTGTACTGATATTTACTTTCAAAGTATCAAAAGCCTTTTGTTGGCTTCCTCCCCATTGGAATCCTCTTTTCACACTTGTCAATGCATGTAAAGGTGTTGCAACTAGAGAGAAGTTTGCAATAAACTTCCTCCAATACTGTGTTGCCCCCATGAAGCTTATTACTTTAGTTAAATTTGTAGGCTTTGGCCAATTTACAATGACCTCAACTTTAGAGGGATAAATCATAATCTCTCCACCCCCTACAATGTAACCCAAATATACAAGAGTTGTTTTTCCAAATTCACATTTTGACAACTTTACAAAAAGTTTCTCTCTCTGCAACACTGAAAGTATCTGCCTAGCATGATCGACATGGTCTTCCCTGGTCCTACTGAAAATAAGAATATCATCTAAGTAGACTATTAAAAACTCATCAACGAATGGCATGAATACATCGTTCATTACCCGCATAAAAGTAGAAGGTTCATTAGTAAGCCCAAATAGCATCACTAACCATTCAAATAATCCCTGTTTTGTTTTAAAATTAGTTTTCCATATATCATGTTTATCAACTTTGATTTGATGGTAACCACTTCTTAAGTCTAACTTAGTAAAATAAACTGCATGTTTCAATTGATCTAATAAATCATCAATGCGACGAAAAGGGTAATGATTTTTTAACGCGATCTTGTTCAAGGCTCAGAAGTCCACGCACATGCACCATGTGGAATATTTATATGGCACCAAGATGATAGGTTATTGTTGGCACAGGGGTAGACCCAGGGTTCAACGCTTCAACAACGCACCAAAAAAACCCTATCTACCAGCCCTTTTGGCAACACCTGCGAAGCAGGCAAAGTCTCACCCAAGGTAGAGGTAGGGGGGTTACAGGACTCAAGTGTCTGTAACCAATATGGGACACAGATATTTGATTATAAAACTTCAAAAAGTACTTAGAGGATAACATGCATTATCTTATCAACTTCATTCACATCACAGAACAAACCCTAAGGATAGATCGACACAGTAACAATGAAAAAATACACATCACATTTAGCATCATAAGTTAGATCTAGCACCTTCAACATAAATAAAGCACTAATCATTCATAGATCTATCTATCATATATAAAAATCAATGCACTAAGAATATTCATAGAATAAACATCATAGCACAAAGAAAACCATCACCACATGATATACGTGGTTCACCCCAGCGTGGGGCTACGTCCACCAACGACTTCTTGTTCTTTATTAGTTTTCAATATCTTACATTCATCTGCTCCTGTGAACTAAGCCAGAGAGACAAACTTCACACCAGACAGGTGATCTGTGCACTAAGCACCAGATCTACCTTCCCAAAATTATGTCAAGTCATAGAGCCAACTCCCCTATCAAGCATAGAGCCTTTCATACACGTTTTGTTGCACAAAGAAACTCAGAATTACTTGCCTCTTGCACTTAGCCAATTACATCCCCCCACCACATTACATTCTTTTTTATTTATACTTTTACAATCTCTTACAAAAAGTCCAAAAACCCTAATACACCCCTTGTTGGGTCCACAAATCAAGTGATATCCCGTGATCTAAGCTCCTCCTGGGCACTCCATATTCGACCAGCCTGTTGAAGTCCAAAAAGGGTGGTCAAACCTGACCAATGTTTCCTCAAAACTTCGTTGAGGGCCAACAGGCTCCCAACACTCACCTGTGACTCATCCCAAGTCACTCAGGTCTAGGCAACATTGCTTCGAAGGCCTCGATCTTATCTCGAGCTACCTTGACTTGCTGCTTTGCCTGAGCTTCATTCTCATCAAACTCTTAGATCATCTTCTCTGTAACAGGACCTTCCAGGCTTTGTTCCACTGTCACAACCACTTGGTCTAGTTGTGAGCCTTATCCTTCGATCTCTTCAAACATCATGCAGGGTTCATCCTGCACTGGTTGTAGCCTCTGTGTGACTTCCATTACTCTACCCTGGATTGCAGTAATATGCTATTGGACTACGCGTTGTTCTTGTGATCTCTTCATTCTCTCAACTGTAGTTAGTGACTTCATCTACGCTTGAAGTGTCAGTGGCTGTTGTTGCACCTCCTGTAGCTGTGCTTCCAAATTCCTATGCTCAGGATATTCCGTGAGGTGTTCGTAGGTCTACGTGCTTCTATCGTTTAGCTGTTTTCATTCTGAGGCAAGGGATTTGATCCTTCCAACTACACTCTTAGCAACTTCATACCTTTGGTCATGCACTTTCTGTGGAGTGCTTGGTACTGCGTATATCTCCAAATCTATTACCCTTTCTTGAAGTTGTTGGATAGCCTTAGCGAGCTTCATCACTTGAACCTTGACTACCTCATGTTCCTCCTATTCCAATATTGACACAAAGCGAAGTTCTCTCCTCACCACTTCTTTGACCGCAGTCTTCTCTATGAGCAGTTGGTCCTTTTCCCTCTATATCTTCTCTTTGTCTTCCTCGAGTATCTCCTAGAACTCATATTTCTTGTTTTCATAAGCAGTTAAACAGTACCGTGCAACTCGTAATTGTTCCAAGATCTCCTCTTTTTCTTATTTCAAGGCTTTTGTAGCCTTCTCCTTCTCTTCTTGGACTCGGTAAATTCAAGCCTCTATTGCATCTGCAAGTCTTAGAAGTTGATTTTTCTCATCCCCCAACTCTATAGTCTCTGACGAGGAAGGCGCAGTAGGGACTACACGAACCAAGCAAATAACTTCTTGTACTTCGCTCAATTCCTTTTCTATCCTACCATATAGTTCATCCTTCTTCACTCCATATCTCTACAAGAGATCCTCGGACGAATCCTCCATCACTCTGCAGACTAGACTGATGTCATTTTCTGTGAGTGTGGCCTCCAACTGGGGCTTACTGGCACGGGTCTTCTTTCTTACCGAAGGTTTCTGTGAGGAAACCTTCCTCTTCTGCGGAGTTATTGTTTCAGCAAGGGGATCTTTTGGCGAGGTAGCTTCACCTTCTCCTTGATTTTCTCCTTCATCCCCTCCTCCCTGTCCATCTACTTCATCTCCTCCTCCTCCTAGGGAGCCATATCCATTTCCTTCAGAGGCGTTGTCTTCCTCATTAGTCTCTACATCTTGGACTTCCTCCTTTTTATTTTTCTTCTTCACACTGGTCTGTCCAACATGCTCGACCAGGGTGATGAAGGGGCTTCCTATAATGTCAACATCGGAGAGCTCTGCATATGCAACTGGTACAAGGAACTCCTCTGACCATTCCTTGGTGATATGCTCCATGTCTTCGTTGATCAGCTTGTAATAGGACTGTAATTCTTCCTTTCTCTCATCATTGTGCGCAGTGATATATATGAAATGTCGATCTGCGTGGAACTTAGTGATTGGTCTGTACTGGTGTAAGGTGTGCGATGTCATGCATGAGAATGACTCTATGGAAACCTTCAGTTGTTGATAGTAGGCATGGAACACTTCGTTTGAATACCATTTCTTCGACATGTCATTCATATACCATAATGTAGAAAATCTAGCTGCCAATGGATCTGATGGTTCAATTTCTATAAAATTGTCTCCCTGAGGCATTTTCCAAGTGACAAATGCAATCAGGATGAGTAGCCAACTAAAGTGGAACTCGTATCCCCGATCCTGTGCTTCGCGATAGTCTTTATAAATATCATTGACGAGGTAACTCGCCCAATTAATTTGCATTCCCTCCATGCATTTCCATGTGAGGTACGCCACGAACCCGGTGACCTATGTAGGGAGGTTCTTTCTGATGAGATTTCCTTATATGAGTTGGAAAGTGAGACGCACTGCACCATCCTAGATAGAGGCTACCTTGCATCCTTTATTTCCCTTCTCAACTTCATTGTATGCCTCCTTGATGCGCTTTTCTAAGGAGAGATCTGAGGTCTTCCGTGGGTAAAACGTTTGAGGTTTGGGTCCCTACATGCTCAATACTGTGATCAGGTGGATCAACGTTGGATCCACAGTAATCCACCTGTCGCACCATAGGTATCCACCATGATAGCATGACAAGAGTATTTTAACGCAAGCGTTAACCTCCTGATGTTGGCCAAAATGAGAAATCTTCATCATGTTGAGTATAATGGACTGGGCCAGCTCCTTTATCTATGATTGGGTGACGATGCAAGGCTTCTTCCCTGTGGTCTTCGTTAAGTATCTATGAGGGGTGAGCATGGCATAGTTCTTTCTATCTCCAAGGTTAAAGTCACTTGTTCTTCAGGGATGGGATCTGTCCCAACTGGCTTCCAACTGCGCGTATCTCCTTCGGGATGTACACGGTGATAAAGTGTACTCATAGTCTCGTGGGATGTTTTCATGGTTAACCGTGATAGTCAAAGGCAGGATATAATCTAGTAAGATTGATGGGATTTTCTTCGCATTAGCCAGATTATCACAATGCTTACTTCACTTCTCAGTTGAGGGGTTAGCACGGCTATAACGCCATTCAATCGAAGGGGAAGACTACAGTCCCCTAGTCGACAATGCCTGAACACCTTCATACATATCTCTATCAGCCATAAACTTCTTAAGGACCTCTTCGACAGACTTATCTAACTCAGTCTGTTTGCCCGACATTCTCACTTTTAAACGGATAAGTAGGGGTAGGCAAACGGACAAGCGAGGTAAACAAGTGGATGGAAATGTCTAGGTTCTGAAATCATAGCTCAACACACAATCAGTTCTATGTTAGAAACGTTAATCATGGATGGTGAAAAGTGGTCCCAGCGTAGTGTCCAATGGGTTAAATAAGCGAGCGTCATAATAGATTCTTCTAACGGGCAAGAATGCTTCCAGTAATGTGAATTTTTTCATTATGGAACAGTCTCAACATCCCAAATATGGTATATTCTCCCATAAATTTGTTTCCTATCCATTCTAAAGCGTCATCCTAATGATCGGGGCACCTCCAATGGTTATATAGCTTTGTCGAGGCAAAGTCCCATTCTGTGCAGTCCTGCTGTTCCAACGAGGTTCAGAGCCGATAACCCTACCTCCTGCAAAGTATTCTTTGTAACCTCCAGTATCTTTTCTAACTTGGATTTATTCTTACTAAGTTTCCTTGCCTTCTTTTCTGTGATCTGAGTCTCTCTAACTATTTCTGGATTCCTCTTTCCATTTGTATTCTTAGTTTCTCCTATCGTAGTGACTTCACAATACTGATTTACTTCTAATGGGTTCAAAGTTAATATCCCTTGCCTTACCACTTCTTGGGTGGATTTTTTTTCTTCTTGCATGGATAGATCCCTTAATCCTTCTTACACTCTTCCAACTTTGACAACTAATTCTCTTGTGTTCTGCTACTTCGACTTAACCTCTCGTTCTTCTATCAGTCGATCTATTTTTCTAGCTATGAAATCCCTTAGTTCTTGTTTTTTCTTTTCTGTAGCTTCTTCCTTTTCTTTCCTTATGATCTGATCCTTCTCAATCCAAGTCTTTCCTAAAAAAATAGGGAAAGGGGCGTTTCTATCAACAAACTTAATGACTTCAAATTCCTCTTTAGTCGATGTTCCATGAATAATAATAGATACATTAGTAATTCTTCCACATGAGGTTATCATCTTTCCTTTGAATACACCTATTCTTCCCAATGAAGATACTATAGTAGGCTTTCTCAAAATTTCCAAAGTTCTTTCTATCATAATATTTACTTGTGTTTCCTCATCCAAGACACATTCTATGTTGAAGCCTCCTATTCTTGTACCTATGCATTGTTGTTTTTTCATGATATTTGGTAAACTGACATATTTGTGATCATTCATTGCTTCTTTCAACTATTCTAATGTATTCTGAACTTCCTATGATCCTTTCTCTTTCTGATCTTCTAACATGCTCTTATTCTCTTGACTCATGTTCATTTGTTCAACTTTCCCAATCATCCTTGGGCAATCCTCAACTTCATGACCAACAATTTTACAACAAAGAGAAATAGAACCTATACCAGGGAATTTCTTAGCAATATGTCTCGGTCTTCTATAGTTATAACATAGGTTTAATCCTCTATTCTTCTTGTACTACGCACTAGGATCACAGTGTTGGACCTGCAATCTACAAAAATTCTTTCTAGGTTCTTGCATCCAATTATTAGTACAAAAATTATTTCTATGCATAGGAATAACATATCTTTCTTCAATTCTATTAGCCTTACTTAGATCAACTCTTTCTTCTTATTGCGCCCTAGCTTTCAGACTAGAACATAATCTATTAAACATACCTAAATTCATGCTTTCGAAACAAAAACTTGCACTTATCTTACTCTTATCAAAGTACAAATACTTACCTCTTTCAATATCTTAGCTCATATCGGGTTTCTTTCTTATCACAGAGCTTCACAAGTCAAGTAGAATACTGCACACTAGAGTAGCATATCTACGCACATAGCTTCTCTTTTCAGTTCCCAGCAATCACAGTTCCAGTCTCGACAACAGAACCATTTGTTGGCACAGGGGTATACCCAAGGTTCAACGCTTCAACAACGCACCAAAAAAACCCCATCTACCAAACCTTTCGGAAACACATGCAAAGCATGTGAAGTATCACCCAAGGTAGAGGCAAGGGGGATTACAGGACTTAGGTTTCTGTAACCAAGCTGGGACATAGATCTATGATTATAACACTTCACAAAGTACTTAGAAGATAGCATGCATTAGCTTATCAACTTCATTCACATCGTAGAACAAACCTTAAGGATAGATCGACACAGTAACAATGATAAAATGCACATCACACTTAGCATCATAAGTTAGATATTACACCTTCAACATAAATAAATCACTAAGAATTCATAGATCTATTTATCATATATAACAATCAATGCACCAAGAATATTCACAACATAAACATCATAGCACAAAGCAAACCATCAACACATGATATACGTGGTTCACCCCAGTGTGGGTCTACGTCCACTGACAATTTCTTCTTCTTTATTAGTCTTCAATATCTTACATTCATCTGCTCCTGTGCACTAAGACACAGAGCCAAACTTTACACCGGACAGGTGATCTATGCATTGAGAACTAGATCTACCTTCCCAAAATTAGGTCAAGTCATAGAGCCAACTCCCCTATCAAGCACAGAGCCTTTCGTACACATTTTGTTTCACAAAGCAACTCAGAACTACTTGCCTCTTTCACTTAGCCAATTACATCCCCCCACTACATTACATTATTTTTTATTTATACTTTTATAATCACTTACAAAAAGGCCAAAAACCCTAATGAACCCCTTGTTGGGTCCACAAATCAAGTGATATCCTGCGATCTCAACTCCGCCTGGGTGCTCCATTTTCGATCAGCCTGTCGAAGTCCAAAAAAGGTGGTTAAACCTAACCAATGTTTCCTCAAAACTTGGTCGAGGGCCAACAGTGACCCACATGGAGAAGCACTTGGTCTGATGACCCCTTTTTCAACTAGCTCTTGTACCTGTTTCTTTATCTTTTCATTTTCCAAAATTGATAACCTGTACATTCCAATGATAGGAAGAGGAACATCCTATTGCAAATGTATCTCATGTTCAACTTGTCTCTTTGGAGGTATCCTTTCAGGACTCGAAATATCGCATCATAGTTAGAAACAATTCTCACTAAATCATCTTTCAACTTTGTATCACAATCTTTTAGAGTATCAATTCTGACAGTGTCTTTAGCTTTTACAACCATTAATAGATATCTCTTACTGACATTTACAATTCTCTTCATTTTCCCTGAGTTGATTAGTGATAGATTCAATTTCTTCTGATGATCCCTTACAACATATTCTTTTCCATCTTTAGTTAATTGATGCTTATTTTCTTCACGGTAGAATATTTCCTTTCTATCATACAAATATGGAATCCCAAGTACAATACCACATATATCTAGTGGAACCACATCCAACTCAACTTTGTCGATAAACTGTGAATTGATAGCAAACTTTAGGACACATTGTCTATTCACTTGCAATTGATTATCATTATGAATCCATCCTAAAGGATATGGTTTCTTATGAGTTTTAGTGATTAATCCCAACTTTTTAACAATTTTCTATTATATCAAATTTACTTTTGAGCCATTGTCAAATAGAGTATCAATTTTTGTATGTTTAGAAAGCACTCTTATGTGAAACAATTTTGTTCATTTAACTTCATCAACTTCATTATCAATTTTTAAAGACTAAACTGAAGAACTTGTACTAGCTTCAAAAGTTTTACCTTTGATTCTCGTGACTGTGACCTTGGTCTCATCTCTTGAATCGGACCCCAAATATGTTTGACTTGTTGTAGTCGTCTTTGGCTTCCCTTTATTCCTGAACTTTGTTGGTTTCAATTCTAGGTGAAGAATCCAACAACGATCCTCACTATGGCCTTCTTTCTTACAATGAGTGCATGCATTCTTTTCTTTATTCACTGTATTAGTTTTCTTCCCTTTGAACTTCTCTTTACCCTTGCCTTTGAATTTTCCTTCAGTGGGTTTAAATGGTTTTACAAAATCAACGTTTACATTCTTGCCTCTAGATTCAAGATGAGTCGCTTGCACACACACCTCATCTAAACTAGTTGGATTAATAATAATAATGGTATGTCGCAAATAAATATGAAAACCACCTATTTACTTAAGCAATGTCTCTTGAGTATCCAATGGTATTCCCAAAAATAAATCTATTTTTCGAAACTCCTGTATATAACTTTGAACAACTTTTCCTTTTCACTGTCTAAAGTTCTGCCATGACATAACAACTTGTTGCATATAAGCTAGAGAATAAAATTGCTTAAGTAAAGCAGATGTAAAATCAAGCCATGAAGAGAGAGTCTTACTGAAATTTTTAAGATCCTGGTTTGTCCTTCTTTCCCACCACACAAGCTCGGTTCCTCCCATCTTGAGACTAGCATGTTGGATCATAGTCTCTTCATCTATGATTTTTTGTATCCTACAATACACTTCAATTTGTCTTATCCAATTATCTAAATTTTCCGCATTTAGTTCTCCATAATGCAAAGGCAAATCAAACTTAACATCAAGTTTTATCAAAGGCATATTATACTTATTCTTATGTGTTTGTTTTTTTATGGTAGATGTTGTAGAATGAGAACTAGCATTTGAAGTAGAACTTGAATAAGAAGGAGAAGATGGTGGTGAAGGTGGTGTAGGAGGAGGCTTTGAATATTCTCTTTTCCCTTCACTTTTTCCCTTCATTAAAATTTCTCTCAAAATTGATCTCTTTCTCTCCAAGAAATCATCATATAACACTTTGACCATTTATGACATGGAGAAAAATGCATCTTCGAGCTTCTTGGTTCATGGAGAAGTTTCTCCTTCTGAAGCCATTCTTTTCTTCCTGAAAACCTGTTCTATATCAAAAATGAATTTAGTCAATGTTCCTTCTCCTCTCTTATATTTGGATCTTGTGAGCATCCAATCCTGCACTTGTTAAACCTTCTAAAAAAACCAAAATGCTTGATCCAAAAATGGAAGGAATTAATAATAAATTGACATTAACAAGATGCTCATGAATTATTAAAGAGTTTATCCATCAATAACCATGCTCCAAATAATATAATATAATATCAATAATAAATATAAAAAGACAACAAGAACTTGATAACGGAGTTCACCAATATGTGGCTACGTCTTCGGTCTCGCTTCCATGTGGAGGACCTCTTTATTTCTCTTTAAATTCTCAAGTTCTCTTTAAATGGATCTTGTTGTTACAAAAAGGAATATGATCTATTGTACAAGACATCCTTTTGCAGATGCACACATGCCTCAACAATATCCTCTCAAAAAATGACTAAATGCCCCTCAAAACATGAGAAATGGGCCAAAAACTCCAACTCTTCTTTACATTCCCTGCATACAAAGTACCCTCTCAAACTCAATAAGCCTAGTTTATATAGATTTTAGGCTCATTTGGAGAAGCCCAACTTCCCACAAATATCTAGCCTCTTTTTTGGATCAAATCCCCCTCCAAATGGCCAAGAAATCTCCAAAAACGCCCAATCTGGGCCAAAACTATAGGCAAAAACCCATTTTGTAACAAAAAATCAAAACTAGCCCCACAGGCCTAGGAACGCGCTCCTAATACAAGGTCATATGGAATGCTATGGCCAAGCACCAACCCCTAAGGGCTATGCGTTGGCCCTTTCCCCACAAGCATTGCTCACATGACAGATTTTGATATGACCATGGTCCGCTCTACGTGCCACCGCTCTTGGTCGTAGCCCCTAGTCCCATGAAGCATAGACCACCAGTGGTTAGGCCCTATATACTTCCCCCCATACCCTTTGTAACTATGTGGTGGATCACCTGGTACGAAACTTTGGTTCTAAGGAGTGGTCAAAATTGTGGGGTGGGGCTAGGCCCCAACCCCCTTCTGCCTCCGCCATACCTTAATTCCACTATAAATTTTTTAATGTGGACTTGTTATAACAAGTCCCACCATGGCACGTTGGCATTTGACCTGTCCCAAGGAACCTCCCCTACCAAGAGGTCATGCGGTCGAATCTCGTGAAGCTCAAAAAATTTTACCCAACCAATGAATGATGGGGTGCCACATGGCATCCAACATCTAGGCCACCTAGCACCCTTTCACTGGTCCACCATTATGCCACTTGTCAAAATAATATTGGTCCACATCTATGATCTGCCTAGTCAACATGTTTTTGCAATGCCATGTGTCTCAATGCTACGTCATCATGATGACGCCATCATGACATCCTGCAGACGTCAGCATTGACTTTTCACCTGTTGACTTTTTGCATGTTTGGGAAAATGATCAGAATGTGATAACTCTCACATACGGTGTCTGTTTGAGGAAGTAAATATATGGCCAGAATACGCGTGATAACTTTCATTTTTTAGCATTTTATGGACCTGGGGACCTTCCTAGATCAGCCCAAGAAGGGTAGCAAGGATGAAGCCTAACCAACAAATGGTTATGCTTCCTATTGGAACATAATGGGATTGATTGAATGAGATCTATTGAAGAAGCATGAAAATAATGTCAGATCTAGTGACACAACATTAAAAGAATGAGAATATAAAAGGGGATGTTGAGACTGTCGAACCCAACGAAGGAAAAGATCAAGAGCTGGTTGAAAACAAAGGAGTTGGAATTTGCGTAGAAATATAAAAAAAATCTGAAGCTAACACCGTGCAAATATTTGGACAAGTACGTATTTAGCGACTTGCATGAAGTTTTTTTTATGATTTCCCACATGTGTTGCAAGAGTGGATATTGAGGTTGACAGAAAACCACCCTACAAATTGGATTAGACAACTAGAGTGGAATTCTGTGAAGATAGCGCAGTTGCAACAAGTTGACAATAAATTTACACACACAATATATTTCTATTTAGACAACATTGTTGCAGGATTTATCACAGAATTTGCAGGAGATACTATGAAGTCTTAAAATGCAGCAGAGAAAGAGTTCCTGAAGGGACCTTGAGGTAGGTATATATTATCGTTGTATACTTACATTAAGATGTTATTGTATAAAAAAGGTGTAATGACAATGGACTTAGATAACTAAACTTCCCTGCATGCATGGGGGAAGGGGGGAAGAACTAACAAGAGATGGAGAAATGGATGAAGAGATGGATAAAGGAAAGAAGGAGGATGCCTTGGATCCAATCATGATGGAGGAATAACAGATCAAGTAGATCATGGCAACAGTTGGAAGAACACGCAATGGAGTACCCTACCAATACAAGATGAACAATAAGGAGAGATCCATAACCATGAGAGAAGGCTTGGAAAGTGATGAAGAAGAGGTAGAGGATCTCTGAGATATGGATCAAATTGAGGAAATATTACACGCGACATATGAAAGAAAGACAAGAGGTCCAAGAGAAGAAACTAGAGGCAGAACTCCTATCCATATCAATGTCAGTGTGGAACCCATAAATCCATATGTGACTAATACACCAAAAAGAACACCATCGTTTAGACAATCAAATTTCAGTGGAAGAAATGCACCAGGAAGTATATCTACATAGGGAGAAACAAATGGGGGAGCCATTTCATAAATAATTATTCAAGGATCTACACTGCGTGGAGGTAGTATTTCAGCATTCAAGATGGCAGGACATGATCCCACCATCAGGTTACCATAATTCAAGGGAGAGGCATTGGAGGACCCTAAGAAGCACTTTTTCATCTATGAAAAGATCTGGGAAGAAAATAAGATCATAGATGAGGATACAAAACTTGCGCAGTTAGCCATCACTCTAAGAGACCGTGCACCAGATTGGTACATGAGCTTAGTTGCAAACAATCCACCAAGAACAACCAGAACGATTGTGGATATCAAAAATCTATTGATAAATGAATTCTAGAAGCCTAGCTCTGAGGATCAATACATGAATGAGATGATAGAGATCAGGAAGAAACCATGAGAATATATCTGGGAGATAGACCAAAGATTCAAATGACTAAAGGCAAAGTTGAAGTATGTCATGATAAATATGGAGCATAGGTATCTTCTTGTGAATTCACTACTACCACACTTGAAATACCCTTTGATACAACAAAAGTTTCAAACCCAGGCAAAGGCTTTGCATGAAGCCTTGCAACTAGAATATAACCAATATTAGAAGACATATCCAGCAATAGAGGAGCTCAAGGAGGACTTGAAGAATACAACATTTCAATTAAACCAAAACAGGAGTAAGGACAAAAGAGATATTGTTTGGTGTACCACATGTAGGACACAAGGACATCATAAAAATGAATTCCCAACATTCACGCAGTACATGGCAACGGGACTGCCAAACCCTTTTCCATCAGGAGGAATATGGTGTGATATATGTAATAAAAAGCAGCATGATCCATATCATTATCCAATGATGTAGAAATACTAGACAGTGCCTAAGAGTTCATATTTCAACTTTTGCAAATCAGTAGGCCATGATGACAAAGATTGTAGGACAATGGAGCTGATGAGGGAAAGAACATCAGAAAATATATAGGGTGAAGGAAGAGATGATGACAGGGAAAGATGCACCATATTTTAACCAAGTACCATCCCCATATAACACTGAGCCACAATGATATAGCATTGTGCAGCCTTAGTACAATACCTCACAACCATAGTATAATCTCGTGCAGTACAACCGGGAGCCTCATTACAACGCACCATCAGGAGATCGATCTAGCTATAGAGGTGGAGGACGAGGTAGAGGAGGATTTTGAGGAGGCATAGGACTGGTGGTATGCCATAACTGTCAACAACCAAGACATTATGCAAGAGAATGTCCACTTCCACCTATGACATGTATGTATTGTCATGCATCCGACCATGACACAGAAGATTGTCTAACACTGTTGGAGAATATCCAGGAAATGAGAAATCAAAACAATCAGAATGTCCAATGGATTTTTGCAAAAGTGAGGGATGATGGAAGAAATATCAACATATTTATGCATGGAGGATATAAGACAGGAGATGATGCAGTAAGACAAGATCTAGCACAACACCAATGGGTGAAGAAGAATTCCAAATAACAGAAGAAGTTTGATGCACGGAAAAAAAAGGAGATATTCAATCAAGCCATACATTGAATCTACATCAACTATGCAACATACCCAGGATATACCAACATACCATATGCCTTCATCGTTGGATCACACTAATGAAGCACAACCCCTAGGACAAGTAAGTACCATAAAGGATTTTCTACAATCATGTGTCAAACTACTAAATGGTCTATCATCTGTTAAATTGTTACAAAATATGTTATAAATATGCAACAAAGATGTAGAGGGAAATCTATAACAGAAAATATTTAATCATCTGCATATAAGGAGGAGGACAAGCAGAGAATTCAGACTAAATGCCAACATTGGAGATTTCAACATGGGGGATATTTTACTAGATTTAGGCTCTAAAATGAATGTGCTACCCAAGAAGACATGTCAATCTATGGGAGAGCCCACCTTAGGATATTCACTTGTTCAACTAAAACCAGAAAATCAACACAGGGTTCTACCAATTGGAAGGCTAAAGGGTGTGATAGTATATTTGGATGGAGTGCACACTAAATCTGACTTTGAAGTGATAGAAATAGTGGATGGCACAACACTTTATCCAGCATTGCTTGGATTGGATTGGAAATTTGAAAATCAGGCCATAATCAATCTGAAGACAAGGAAGATGAAATTTGATTCAATAGAGTATGGAGTCATTTCACCATTAGATCCATCAAAAGGAGAAAGGTTTGTAGAACCCACTTTCTTAGAACTGGAGGAAATTAACTGGTTATACAGAACCACCATGCAAGAAGAATATTATGTGAATCCAACTACAGATGGGGTACTTAGTTGGAGAAGTATCATGTCATCTGCATTAGACTCAGATATAGGGTTGGATAATTGGCAGCAAAGATTACATGAAGTCTCCACAAGAAGGTGCGTAAGAATAGACCATGCAGTAAGATGGGTAGGTATAGAGATAAGAGAACCTCCCAACTTTCATGGGGTGAATGACTTAGAATAATTCCTAACAAGATATGAATATGAAGTGTTAGAAAATAAGAATCTCTTAGCTCTGGACATAGCACTCAAGGAAACACCTGGAATATGGTGGGGTGCGCACAAAGATAAAGTCAAGGACTGGTACCATGTAAGCGATTATTGCGCATCAGATTTGGCACATAATAGGGAAGCAATCAATTGCAGAGATATGATGGACAGGGGACACCAACAGAACACTTGGAGAAGCACATAACACTATGGATAATGAAACCACTAGAATAATGGCCTCACCTCTTTATTCACACATTGGAAGGAATTCCAACAAATTGGTATGTAGACCAGGAATAGCGCAGAGGCACTGCAGAATGGACAACATTACAGCAAAATTTTATAGTCACCTTCTCATTTGAACATGAGAACCCCAACATGGATTTAACACTCAAACATATCAGAGAGGTAATATTCATTAGAGAACCATAGGTTGAACTTCTAACAGAGTATCAACAATAGAACAGACAAACAGTGAAAGAACTATTGTCATGCTACCATGTGCAGGAAGAAGCACCAGATGAAGATTACCCACACAACATTCAAATTATAGAAATTGAAGGAGAAAGGGAGGTAGAAGGTCCATCCCTTGAATCATAAGTATTTTTTTCATCAATCAAAGTGAAGAAAGTAAATATTGGGACAAATGACAATCCCAAAATGGCTAGTATTGGGGATTACTGGGATGAATAGTGTAAGGTAGCTAGAGAGGTAGTGGGGGGGCCCAGAGGGCCCATAGTGATAATAGTGGAGGTCATTCAATGTAAGGTGGACTAGGTCCACTATATTATTAAATAAGGCCCACTATGGTAGTTAGATATAATAAATGTTAGAGGACTTCTTAGAAGGTTCTACTTCTAGAAGATTCCTCCTCTAGAATGTTCTTAGGTGATGGTAGAACTATATAAAGGGGCTCAAGCAATGTAATGAGACATGAAGAGAAATATTGTGTTTGGAGCGATAGTTCAATAGGAGGATGCCCCCTCGAAGAGGCAAGTGAACAGGAGAGGATCCCTTCCATAATAGGATCCATTGTATGGTGTTGCCCTACCTCAAGGGTTTGGTAATAATATTGTGTGGTTTCTTCTATCTTGTTTTGTGGATCTATTGTGTATTCAGTAATTGTGTTGATTATATCTTCAGATCTGGTATTAGGTTCTTAACAAGTGGTATCAGAGCACTTTCCTTGGGCAGACATTGTGGGCAAATATTTTTATTTTTGCAGATTTTTTTTTCGGAGCAGAAAAAAGAGAGCCGCGACATTATCGAAATTTTTGGTACATTTCTATGCAAAATTTTCAGAAAAGGGTTGTAGATATGAGTTCCTCTCAGAAAAATACCCAATTTGAAAAAAAAAATCATTCAAAACAGAGTCCAGAAGGTGAAGATATTGAAGTTTTAAAATCTGCAATTTTTCAGGGTTTTTTCTGCGGACGGCGGCGCGATTTATTTTTATTTCTGTAGCATTTAGAGGCCGAATTTGCCCAAAAAAATTACAGATCTGAGTTCTTCTCACAATTTCACCCAATTTCAAAAAAAAAATCGGCCGAAAAGGAGTCCGGGAAGTGAAGTTATGAGCATTTCAAGTTCAACAGTTTTTTAGGGTTTTTCCAAAAAAAGCCGCGATTTTCTGCCGAAACTTATTGGGTCAATTTTTTTTGAGTTTTTTTCGTGACGGATGTAGGACCGAAGAGTTCATAGGGTGCTCAGATGGCCAGTTCATCTCAAACCGTGATTTCTACCGTAACTTATTGAGTGAGTTCATAGGATGCTAAGATGGCTATTTCTTCTCAAAAAGAAATTCTTGAATCATTTAAAGCCCAATTGTTTCACACATTGGATGCATTTGCACATGGCCTCACAGACCGCCTCACAGACAGTCTCAGAGGCACCTTCAA
>ML776581.1:4803583-4818352 GCA_009831015.1 Picea engelmannii
AGGTGGACTAGGTCCACTATATTATTAAATAAGGCCCACTATGGTAGTTAGATATAATAAATGTTAGAGGACTTCTTAGAAGGTTCTACTTCTAGAAGATTCCTCCTCTAGAATGTTCTTAGGTGATGGTAGCACTATATAAAGGGGCTCAAGCAATGTAATGAGACATGAAGAGAAATATTGTGTTTGGAGCGATAGTTCAATAGGAGGATGCCCCCTCGAAGAGGCAAGTGAACAGGAGAGGATCCCTTCCATAACAGGATCCATTGTATGGTGTTGCCCTACCTCAAGGGTTTGGTAATAATATTGTGTGGTTTCTTCTATCTTGTTTTGTGGATCTATTGTGTATTCAGTAATTGTGTTGATTATATCTTCAGATCTGGTATTAGGTTCTTAACAAATAGATAGTAAAAAGAATAATGGAGTTACTGCGCAAGTACAATGACTTGTTCCCAACAACCTTTGTAGAGATGAAAGGCATAGAAGGAGAGCTAGGAGAGATGAAGATACCTCTCAAAACTGAGGCTAGATTAGTCATACAAGGACCATATAGACTAAACCCAATATATAAGAAGAAAGTGAAAGCAGAAATCGACAGAATGTTGGAAGTTGGAATCATAGAACCGATGGAGGAATCTGAATGGGTAAGCCTTCTGGCAGTTCAATAGAAGAAGCAAGGAGCCATATGGATATTTTTTTATCTGAGGAAGTTGAATGATGCTTTCCTACATGAACCTTTTCCTACTCCTTTCACAGATGAAGTATTAGAGAATGTAGGAGGCCAAGAAGAAAACTCATTCACAGATGGATTCTCATGCTACCATCAGATCAAGATAGCTCTAGAAGATAGGTACAAGACCACGTTTTCCATAGAATGGGGATACTACTAGTACACAATCATTCCTTTTGGGTTGAAGAATGCACCACCAATATTCTCAATATTATTCATAGATGCATTCAATGAATTCATCCATCAGTTTTTAGAAGTATATCTAGATGATTGGACAATCTAAAGTCTGTTGAAATATCATGTAGAGGTATTAAGGTTGATGTTGGAAATATGCAGGCAGTATTAGATATCATTAAATATCAAGAAGTGCATCTTTGGGACACCTTTAGGGATACTATTGGGCCATATAGTGTGAAAACAAGGATTTTTAGTAGTTCCTGCCAATATTGTCGTGATTGTCAATTTACCACCACCAAAATCAGTATGTCATTTGAGAGAAACATTGGGACACATAGGCTACTACAGGAAATTCATAAAAGGGTATGCATAGATCACTGCACCGATGGAGAAACTGTTGAGAAAAGATAGTAAATTTCAATGGAATGAGGATTGTGAGAGAGGGTTGGACACTCTAAATGAGAATATGGTAACATCATTGATACTAGTATTCCCATATTGGGAAAAGACATTTCATGTGCATGTAGATGCATCAACCATAGCACTTGGATTATTCTAGCATAGCCAAGAGCGGGAGAGTTAGACCATCCTATAGCATTTTCAAGAAGAAAATTATCAGAGTCAAAGAAAAAATACAATACTATAGAAAGATAAGGCCTAGAAATGGTATATGCAATGAAGAAGTTCAGACACTATCTACTGGGGAAACAGTTTAAAATGTTCACAGATCATTCTGGCCTCAAATACCTCGTCAATAAGTTAGTGTTGGGGGAAGGATTTGTAGATGGTTTATGTTATTTCAGGAGTTTGGATTTGAAGTGATAGTCAAGCCAAGGAATTTGAATGTGGGACTTGACCACCTGTCAAAGATCACCAATGGAGAGTAACCTACGAATTTAGAGGACAATTTCTCAGATGCACAGTTATTTTCAGTCCAAGTAGCTGATGAATATTTTGTTGACATCATTCAATACTTGAGTACAGGGACTGAGCCACAAGAATTCAACATTGCAGAGAAGAAAAATATGGTATTTAGAGCTGCAGACTATCAATTGATTGTAGGACACTTATACAAGATGGGTGCAGACAACATCTTGAGAAGATGTGTACTATAACATGAAAGCCCTAGGATTTTAGCAAAGGCTCATGAGGGAATAGCTAGAGGACATTATGGAGGAAACGCTACCGTGCAAAAGGTATTGCATGCAGGGATATGGTGTCCTACCATGCACAAATATGCAAAGGACTATTGCGATATATGTGTTGTATGTTAGAGGATTGGTAAACCTAATAGACAATATGAGATGCCCCTAAGACCATGAGTAACCTTGCAAGTATTTGAAAAATGGGCAATAGATTTTTTGGGACCAATTAATCCACCAACAAAGAGGTCAGGAGAAAGGTATATTATTATTGTGATAGAGTACTTAACGAGAGGGGTAGAAGCAATACCAGTGAAAGACTGCAGTGCGGAGACACCAACACACTTCTTGTTTGAGCAAGTGATCACTAGATTTGGATGCTGAAATATTTGTTTTAGTGACCAAGGCACTCACTTCATCAATAGTACTATCAAGGCTATGACTAAGGAGTTTTAATTCTATCATAAAAAGAGTACATCATATCACCCTCAAGCAAATGGAACAGTGGAAGCCTTTAATAAGATCCTAGAGAATGCATTGACAAAGATCTGCAATGTCAACAGGGACGATTGGGACTTAAAGATACCAATAGAATTATGGGCATACAGGAATCCATGCAAAAATTTGATAGGGCAGACACCATTCAGGTTGATGTATGGACAAGAAGCAGTGGTGACATTATAATTTTTGGTACCTAGTCTGTGCGTAGCAACAATCACTAACATGACAGAATGAGGTGCAGTACAAGAAAGGATAAGTTAGATGATGGTGATGGAAGAAGATAGGATTCTATCAGGATTTCACCAAGAAGTACAGAAATCAAGGGAAAAATCTTGGCATGCCAGACATATTAAAAGGAAGAGTTTCAAGGAGGGAGACCTAGTCTTGGTGTATGACAGTAAATTTCTTTAGGACGCAGGAAAATTCAGAATGCATTAGTTGGGACCATATGAAGTGAATACTGTCACAGATGGGGGATTTGTACAATTGAAAGATTTAGGAGGTACAGAACTTAGAAGAATGATCAATGGGAGTCGACTAAAATTGTATAGGGACAATCAACCTCCTAGTACTTAGAAAGTTACCCACAATAAAGAGATATGTATATAGTGTATTATAGTTGAAAAAAGAAAAAAGAAAAAAAAGAGAAAAAAAAGAGAAGACTGATCCATATATCAAAATATTGCGTGCAAAAACAATGGGGTTACCACACCAAACATCAAAAGACAATGCACAGCAAAAATGGACTTAGCACGATGAAAAGAAAAAGTCCACATGCAATGGCGAAACAACATACTGTACATTTGGAAAACTCATCGTGTTGGAGAAAGGACCAATGGTCAGAAAAGACAAAAATTTGAAAAATGGCGATTACAGTGAAAAGGCACCAGCTGGTAGTAATTCAGGGAAAAAAGGTAGAAATTTGAAAAATGGTGGCTATGATAAAGGTGCCAACTGGAAATAATTATGAAATTCAATGTAAAAGTATGACTAAAGCGCCATTACATTAATCAACGTTGGGGAAGCTTCTCCAAGAAGCTTTGTGACTTGCCTGTATAAAGGGGAACGCGGACAACATAATACCAATTATGAATTCATGAAATTGTAGAGAGATAGAGCATGCAGAGCCGAAGTGAATTAACACAAGGAAAACCAGTGAAGATTTAGTCAACAAAAACCAACCACTACCCACAATGGCACCACCAAATATGGGTGTGTCGAGCCAAGAAGGGAGGAAAACATGGAGTAGCAGGGCACCATAAGAGGAAGTAGAGCCTAAATAGGAAACCATATAGCCCGAGGAAGTTTTTGACGTCAATGCAATTTTGTTGCCAGCTAAAGCTCTCATAGACCCTACATCAATGGTGGAGGATATCACTAGCCAGCCAGACTTTGATATAGAAAGAAGACAAATGGAGGTAGGTTCCTTTATTCAAAAGCCAATATCGAAGGGAAAACAACCTATGGTGTGGTCTCTGTGCAAGAAGGACGATCCATAAATTGTTCTCCTGCGCATTCCAGAAGGAGTGAAAACCATTCAAACACTGCTAGGTTTCGTGGAGAAACTACAGTACTCAGACCACAATGTGGATGATGAGGAAAAATTCCTTGAATTTGTGTAGCAGGTCTATTTGGATAGCATAGGGATAGTACCCTTTGGCTAACCTATCCTACAACCAAATCCATGGGAAACTGACCTAGCAAACACTAGGATCCTCAGCCTGCTAGAGGTTCCCCACTTTGGAAGGGGGAAAGAGGTGAACAATTGCATCAAGCAGTTGATAGCAGTCATCCATGGAGGATTACTCTAGATGGAACAACACATCTCCATAGATGTGGAGCTACTCATAGCAATCCAAAGACTGTTGTCAATGGGTGAGAACCCTGTGCAATACATGGATGACAAAACCAAGGAGAAGAAACTAGCAGAAGAAATGAAAAGAACATATGGCATAGAGAGGGGGTCGCACAGTATAATCGTCAATAGGATTAGAGACGCCATGAAAAGGATGGACACTAAACTCATGGCCTACAAATTGTTGTGAAAGTGTCGAAAGGAGGAAGTCCCTGTTGAGGTCATCACAGTTGCAATGCAATGTGAAAATGTTGCGTTGCTTAGTTGGTCCCCTTACCTTCTAAACTTAATCATGGAGGACTACAAAGACACGTAGGACCTCGGTAGAGAGTTCCACTACTTGTGGCTACTCATGTTGATCATGCTGATGGGGTGGAGAGAATCCCCATATTCATAATTCTAGAGTCAAATAGGTTTGTGTTGCGCAACACAATACACGTCACTGGGGAGAAACTCTGACCCAAAGAACAGAAGCACAAACACGGGTACCTTTTCTAGGTACATCGCATAGATCTAGGAGAGTATCACCAACACTTGGCAAATAACTCAAGAGGTAGTCGTGCAGTTCAAGGATGTCACCAACTTCAAGGTGTCCAAGAACAACAAGTGGATCCAAGCGCATAGGGATCCAGGGAGGTAGTGGCTCTAAATGAGATACTACGTCATGAAGGAATACTTAGAGATGGCCATGAGAGATTGACTCGATGACTGGAAGATCACAGTCTTAGATCAATAAGTGTCGAAGGGTACAGATGTGGGTGCAGGGTAGGCCAAGACACCTACAAGAGATAAAGTTGCACCCAAAAATATGAAACCAACACAGAATCTAGCATAGAAAAAGAAGGGTGGTGTAGGGAAGAAGGACATGTAGGTAGAAAAGAAGGATACATAGGAAGGAAATAAGGACACTTCCTTGAAAAAAAAATACCAAGGAACGAGGGCTATGGGAACACAGAGAACCCCCTAAGCATCTACCCCCTAAGAACGAGGGCCACCTAAGCATCCAATTTCACAATCAGGAGGAATGCGTAAGAGGGATAAATCACACAAAGAGTTTCCTAAATATACAATCACAAAGGATGATGTTGATCTTGTGGCTGAGAAGGTGCAAGACCACATCACAGAAGACTTTGAAGAAGAAAAGCATCAAAGGGGAATATACAAGATGACCTGTCTAGTATAGGACAGGTCCTCGAGAAAATTAGTACCTCATAGAGGTATGAAAGGGGAAAAACATCCATTCTTGAGGGAGAAACAACAATGGTGACAATGACTACACCAAAAACTAAACACATGATTCACACAACTACACAGGCGAGTCCAACATTCATGGTAACCAGTGACATGGTGCATATGGATGAAACTACAGCACAAAAGACACTAAAATATGTAGCACAGGTCGACATGGTATTGGATACGATACCAACAAAGGAGATGTATAGACTCCAAGTCAACGTCGTGCAGGAGGTTAAGTCACGAAAAATGATAGATGCAGTAGAACTATACGAAGATAAAAATGACAAGGAAGAATTGGAGCTCATGTTCAAACAACTAAAGTTTGAGACCAAAGAAGAAAAATAGCACACAAATAAAATTGAACAGAGGGTGACAACATTCTACATCCACCTTCCAGATAGCACGTAGATCGAGAGTCCAACTACGAAGGAAAAACTCAATCAGATTTCTCAAACTATCGACCAATGCAGGAAACAGATTAAGGAATTGAAGAAAAAAATGACTCTGATGACTCCACTAGAGGTTAGGGAGCAGAGGAAAGCATAAGTTGCACTCTAACTAGTAGAGTTGGAGAAACAAGTTAACACAACAATTGAACTATTTGACATAATAACGCAGCTCTAAACAACGATGGAGGAAGATGAGTAGGTCCAGTGGTGGGACCAGGAGAAAGAGAGAATAAATGCTGAAATATAGGACCTCAAGTAGAGGTATAAGACGATGGGAATCACCTAGCATTTAAAAGGAACACAGGAGATGAAGTGATTGCAGCCCGAACTAAAGACAACATAGGGGCACAAACAGGAGAGACAGGTGCAGATGGAACCCTTCCAAGATAAAGCAACAAAGATGATTTCAAAACTAGAGGCAGAGAAGAAGAACATGGCATAGACACAAGTGGAATGAAAATCCATGGTTCAGGAGGAATTCATGGCACAGAACTTAGAAGTACTTACAGAAAATACTGCATAGGTCCAGACACGAGGAAGGGGACTAACAAACAAGTTCCACAGTCTAGCAGAGGGATATCAAGGGGGTACACAGTGCCTAGGTGGCTCGAGATGAGCCACATATTAGTGTTGGGGGCCTATTGGGTGTAGTCCCAGTTTTGAATAAAGACTAATTTTAGAGAATAAAGCACAAGGAAGGAAAATACAACTGGTAGGAAAAGCAGCACATGCAAGGAAAATGCGCATGCAGAGGAGGAAAGCATGTGAGTCACGTATGAAAGAATACCTAACCATGCTAGGGTTAGGTTTTGTGTAATAATATGTAATGTCTAGTAAGCCAATAACATGTATAAATAGGAGGTCTAGGTTGAGGTTCTAAAGTTGGGAGCTGGTTATTATTGGTCTTTGGTCATTGTTACCATGATGTTAGAGACTGACTGTTTGTAGAATCCGATCCATTTTGTAATTTTTTGAGATAAGGAGAGGTACTAAGGTAGATCTCGAGGGTTAGATCACATGTTGAAGATACCGGTGCAATATAGTCTGCCTCATTGTAGATCTCGACCTTTTTTGAAGGAGAGTTGTAATGCGTGAGGCACTGTAGTTTTGGAACCATAATAATAAAAGAGAAGAGCAGCCAAATCTTTATGGACATAGCCCAGGAGGGGTGAACCATGGTAGATCATGTGTTATGTGATTGAATGTTAGGTATATCCTTTTTTTTATTGATGATTAGATGTTAGAAAAATGTATGAATGACTTAGTTAGATCTAATATTTTACCTGCATGAGTAGTAATGACAGATTAATCAAGATAAGTTGAATGTTAGATTAAACAAATGAAGACAACAGAGGTTAATTCCATATCCCCACTCATTCCCAGGCTACAAGCACCTGAGCGTTGTAGCCACCCATAAGAACTATCTCAGGTGAGACTGTGTAGTGCATCCTTTGCGATGTGTTTCCTTCTGGTTTACCAAGAGGGATGATAGTTTTAAGGGGGTTTTGTTGGAAACTATAATAGATCTGAACCTGGTTCGGCCCAAAAAGAGTAGCAAGGATGAAGTCTAACCAACACTGACTTCGCATGACCTCGTGCTTAACTCCGATGTGAGTGGAGCCTCCTAATGTCACCAATTATATAATGGATTTCACCACTCCCTTAGTCAGACACATATGTTGACTTTAATAGCCTTGGAGAATTTTACTCACAAAATCCTATTCCAAGGCTCTAAATCTTAAGCTAGTTTGTGCACCCTGAAAAATAAAATCGTAATCAATTTTAGATTTATCAACATTACTTTTAGTGGATTTTCTTACTCAAAATATGTGGTCATGAAACTAATGATGTTATGACTCAGCAAGTAAAAAAAATGAATATGAATAAAATGCAAAGTCCTAAATTCAATTCCCAATAAATGATAAGCTTTTCAAAATGAAACTTTCAATTCAATTCTGCAATTTCAAATAAGATGCAATATTTCCATAAATTTACTAAGATCAATGACAAGAACCCAAAAGATCAAATTCCAACAATGCAAAAATTATATTTTTTGGATTTTCAATATAAAGAATGAAAGTGAAAGAACTGAACAACAACTTGATATAAAGACCCTAATCTATGTAAACAGAGACAAACCAAGTAGAATATCAAGAAGAAAATAGCCAGCCCAGGATGCAAGGACAACCAATGAAAAGGATGATGAGAAAGAAAAACTCGCATGAAAATTCAACCAAAGAAAGGTTTCCTATCACTCTACAGGAACTTAACAGTTGTGACAGATATCTAAGAAGACTCAACAACCATCGAAACTTAGCCATAAAACATAAAACTCGACAATCAAGCAAAGAATGATGATTTACACGATTGTTCAGGAGAAAACCATGTATATACGCTTCCTACAGAACGAGAACTCGTGTATGTACACAACTATCAGGGAAAAAACCGCGTATATGTATTCAAACACTGCAAGGTTAAGGATAAGGCCAAGAAACTTAGACTAAAAATGAAAAGAGGTTTTCAAGCAATCAAACGACAAGAAACTCAAGAAAAACGAGAGCAATCAAAGGAGAAAAACACTCCAAAACCCAAAAAGAAGATTCAATCCCCAGTATGGCCGCCAATTTTGTTACGATGAAAATCACTCTATGAAATCTGGTAAACCACAATAAATGGAAATGACTGCAGAAATCAACTCTTATCTCAAGTATGCTATATAAAAAAATATGCTAACAAGACAAGATAAAGAGCCTACCTTGTCTAAACATTTGATGAAGTCCACCGTTGAGCACTTGACTCAAAGCAATACACCTGCAAATTGTCCTCAACAACCAAGATATGCAAGCATATGGTGATAATATATAAATTTAACACATACAATAGCATAATCCATCAATATTCATAACAAATACACCCATGGAATAACAATTCAAATATTTTCAAGACATTAATTGCAAGAGAAAAAAGTATTTCTATTAAAATCTAATCAACAAAAGTGTATGACAAACTTCTATGTCGTCACGTTCAGAACCGAGAAACTATGTCCCTTCCAGCTGGGACTCCAACACTTCAATCCTCCACCAAAGGGAAGCTCATATAAGAGAGACAATGAGATTCTCCATCAAATAGGGAAGATCTTGGGGGTTGAACAATGTGTTCAGACTTAAACGTACAAATGGATGCAGACTCAATATGAAGTGAATAATGTTTCCAGAGTAACTTTGCTCTCAAAGTTGAATTCTTCTCCTCTTCTCCATAGCTTGGATAAGGCCCATTTATAACCTTCAAATGGAACTGAAGGGCCAAGTCAGAATGTTTTTATTATATGGAAGGTCAAGGATCATGGATCTCATGACGTGACATGGAAACCCGACACCATTTTTAATTTTGAGCACAAAACTCTATGTATTGGGGTTGTAATGGTGAAACCTGCATATACGCATGTTGAATAGCTTTTAGGGCACATATATGTGGAAAATTACAATTTTTAGCTATGGGAACTACAAAAGGGGACTTCAAGTATGCATAGGGAAATGGAAAATGCCTTCTGATCAAGTTTTCATAGGGTGAGAAAAATCTTTTTATAACACCATGTGGAGCGACTTGGCTCCTTGAGGGAGCTCACCCATCCTTGTCCAAATATGCCTTAGAACCTTTGGTGTTGATATTTCTATATTCCACTATGCCTTCTTGGTTGTGTTCCTTGTGCTCTTATATGGACTCCAAATTTCACCTTCATGAACCATCACATCCTTTGGGGTTGTTGTGCCCCTTCATGGACCAACATTCCCAAATGAACTGATGCACCCCTTTGCAAATCAACAGACCCAAGCGAACCCATATGCTTTTTCAACCTTCATATCCTTTGGGACTAGTGCACCAAAACCTCTTGGTGTGCCCCATGCTTCACCTCATGCTTGGGCAAACCCCTTTTCTTGTTCACATTCCCAAGGTGCCCACTTCCACTACTAATGTCACTCTTGGGTGCCAAAGTAACCCCAAATTTCGTCTCCTTGAGGACTTGGTCTGATCCAAAATGGATCTAGGAAGGAAAAAATTTCAAAGTTCTTGAAATTGAATGAAACAAGAATCATTGCGTAGGGCTCGTTGTGCCAACTATGGCAGTATTGTTTCTTTTCAAAAATGTACACCGTATGCAAAAGTTGTGGTGATTGAAACTTTTTCCCAAACAGGCAAAAAAGTCAAAGTTAACAGTCAGAGGTCGTACTGCTGACATCAGCAGTACATCAACATGATGTGGAATATGACATCAGCATGACATCATGATGATGTCAGCAAGATGACATGGCATCACCATGAGGTGACATGTGTCAGCAATTTTTGGCATTTTCGGGCTTGGTTGGCATGGTACATATTTGACACATGAACTATACAGACGTTGATGTGGCAATCCGTACAATGATGTGGCCCAGTGATAGTATGACACATGGTTGTATGGATTGACAAGTGGGAAGGACATGGCATGCTCTGATCATGACACATGGAAGGTAGGATGACTCTGCAGGCTAACTGGAAGGTTGACTTGGCATATGAATCGGCTATACTGACCAATAACAGGGTGACACATGGCCCAATCATAGGGCACCACATGGCACCCCAGATGAGGACAATAAGGCCTAGTGAAAAAAATGTTTGGCACTCCGTCGAGCTCCAACCGATGACCTCCGGATGAGCAATGACTTCCAACCAATGCGCTAATCACCCATGCTACCATAGTTCTTATTTATACATGTGGCAGATTAATTATTTGAATTGAGTTAGTGTCGGGATTAGAGGATGTAGTGCCCAATCAGTAGGACTAGCCCACCAACCAAGGAACTAGACTGCAAGGGTTCATTCCATATAACCCAGTGTTATAACCACGGGAAGAAGACTAGGGACTAGAACCAGGGGTATAGCACCTAACACATGGTCACGTGGCTTCCAAGCGACCAGGGGTTGAGGACCAGGCTAGAGGACTAGGGTGCAAGCATTTGGCTCTTGGATAGATGGCGCCTCCACATGACCAATGCATGGAAAGAAGGGGGAGCACACCCAAATATTTGCAAAAATGGGTTTTTAAACTATATAAAGTGGATTTTGTTGATTTTCAGCCTGATTTTAATGGGATGTTTCCCATTATTGGGGGATCTGGAGATGGATTTGAGGCCAGATATTGGGAGGAAGTTGGGAGGTGAACCCCAAATTAGAATATCTATAAACCAGAAGTTTTTGACAGTCCAAAAAATTTCATAACAAGAGAAATGTTGAATAATTGTGAGGTCCAAGGCATTTTTATGCAAAGAATCCATTGAGGAAGCAAACTTTGGAGGCCATTTACAGGAGCTACGCTAAACCTTTTTCAGTGTTGTTGATTGTGTTGGATTCTTGAGGTTGATTAGAAAACATACATACCATTTTGTAATCCATTTGATGCATTTAGGATGTACGCTTGAAGTATTGAATATTAATAAGAAATACTCCCCCACTGAGACAAAGGCCCAGAGACGTAGGCAACCTTTCCGAACTCCGTTAACAATATTGGCATTATGGTTTATTGATATTAATGTTTAATTCCTGTTATGTATTATTTATTATTCCTGCAACATTCTCTCATTAAAATCTTCTTCTTCTCTTAATTCCTAACAGGTAAATCAACGCATGCATAAACTTAACCATAGTCTTTAAAAGATCATTTTCGAATCAAGTGGTATCAGAGGAGTTTCACATTTGGGTGTGTTTTAGTATGCATGATTACCAGGGAAAAGATAAGTCATGGTGAAGGAGATATTGTAGAAGGGGGTCCTGAGATTTTATCAAGAAAGAGGACATCTCAAAGTGAGAATATGGCATGGGAAGAAGGACTTTCTCAAAATGAAAGAGAGTTTCAAAAAACTTTATTTTCCATGTTGGAGATGGTAAAAGTGTTGTATGATGATTACTTGGAACGGAAGAGACCGGTTCAAGGGGAATCTTCAAAGAAAGGGAAAATTGAAGAAGGAGAGGACCCTCCTAAACCTCCTCCTTCACCTCCTTCATCTCCATCTTCTTCTTCTTCTTCAAGTACAAGTTCTAAAACTACTTCTTCAAGAAAACAGTCTCATAAACATAAGCTTGATATGCCATTACTTAAACTTGATGTAAAATTCATTTTTCCTATGTATGATGGTGAAGTTAATGCTAAGAAACATGATAACCGGGTTAGACAGATGGAGGTATATTTTAATGTGCATCAAATCAAAGATGAGGCAAAGTAAGATGCAACATGGAACTCAACAAGTTGGTAGTGTTTTTCCATCATGGCATGATTTTATTTCCACACTTAGAAAATAGTTCTATCCATTGGGATATAAGGAAAAGGATTTGATTGAATGGAAAAGTCTTAAGTTAAGGAAAGGACAATCGGTGTAGGAATATACATATGAATTTTGTAACATGGATTTGATGTTAGATGTTCCATTAATGACACAAGAAACTCTTGTGAAGTATATAGGAGGTTTTCCTGCTTATATTCGTAATATTGTATTTATGTTTGGACCTAATAATCTTGATGAGGTTTATGTTCAAGCAACATATATTGAAACAAGAAAAATTGGAGTTAGTATATCAGGGGAATCATCTTCAAAGAAATGTAGCAAAGGAAAAGGGAATGGGAAGAAAGCAAATTCAGTGATGGTAAAGGAAGAGAATCTCTCTTGCAAGCATTGCAAGAAAGAAGGGAATGATGATGAGCATTGTTGGAAATTACACCCAAAGAAGAGACAGAAGTGGTTCAAAGAGAGGAAAGGGAGGAAAAAAGTTGCAACAACAACATGACTAACAAACTTGAGATCAGATTCAGGTGATGAGTCTAAGATTACAACAATTGTTTTGACATGTAAAATTGGTGATGGTACTGATTCTAGAAGCAAATTGTTTCATATAATGGTCATAATGAAACATACTAAGATCAATACATTGATAGATAGTGGATATCAATCTAACTTAATTTCAGAAGAAGTGGTTAACAAATTGGGATTAAACACTAAGATGCATCACAAACCCTATTCACTAAATTGGATAAGCAAAGATCACAAATTTCTCATAACAAAGAAAGGTATCATAAGGTATCATAACAAAGAAAATCTTGTCGTAAGTTAATCCCGATTTCCTGGTGAATATTGTCTTTAAGATCTTGCTTTAAAATTTCCATATCTTTTCGTAATTCGTTTCCGACTTCCTTTGAAATCTCTTCTTTTAGATTCTGGATTAGTTCTTGTCTGAGTGTCTCGTTATTGACCTTTATTTCCTTTCGCAATTCGTCATTAGTTTTTTGTAATGCTTTTTCGAGTAATTGTCGGGCGTTTTTGCAATCTTGGTCTATTTTTTCAATTTGATTTTTTAAATCTACCATTTTTCTGGTACTTGGGGGAGAATATTTCGAAGAAATTTTGGCTGATTGTGCTATCTTTCGCTGCTCCACTTGCTAAAATAAAAAAAATATATTATTTTATTATTATTATTATTATTATTATTTTATTTTTTATTTCTAAAGACTGTATAAAAGAATATATTTATAAGTTAATTTTTTTTGTTTTAAATAAAAAGAGGTGGAACCTGTTATATTACTATGTCCAGAAGAGGAAAAATACAAAAACTATGATTGCTGCCAGCTGTCCTGCCTGAGTAGGAAACCGGGACATCTGGGTAGCCATGTTCAGCTGTCACCAAGTGAGCAGAGTGATCAAAATTAACAGAAGTAACTGTGGGGCGTCCTGCCCGTAGGAAACCAAGACTTACAATTACAAACTTTAAACTGCGTCTGCTATCTAGTTCTATAATGACCTGGTATCTAGCTATATTAAAACAGAAATTGAAATAACAACTCCAAAACCTGGGCCAAGTGCTGAGCCTGGCGTGGCCTGTGTAATTCGCTGTTGGCTTTAGATCTCGGTGTGCTTCCATCTCGCCGGGAAAGAGTAGGGTCTTGCACATGTGGGACATTATTTCTTTGTTGATGCTCGAGAGTGGGCGGCAAAGAACATGTCCATCCTCTGGTCCATATGCTCAAACCTGAAGACCTGGTCGTTCAGTTTCTCCCTTATCTCGAAAACCAGGTCAAGGTAGGTCCAATCAGCTGGAGGTAGCTGGGGTGGATGATTGCTTCCTGCGAAGTCCTCGCCAGCGTCGGTCCCTTCTGTCTGCACCCTGTTCTCATGTTGAGCCTGGTCTGTGTTCTCGGCATCGACGGTTGGCTCGGGGGGAGCTTCTTTGATGACGTAGCAGGGGGAGTAAGGAGCTTCTATGCTGTCATTCTGTCGCGTGGTGTCAGGGTTGAGGCTGGTGCCCGACTGCCAGTTCCACGGTGCCATGTTCACGTTCTCGTGTCCGTCTTCCGGGACAACTTCCTCTACCATGCATGCCATGAGAGGCATGGGTGGTGTCCGTTTTTTCCGGCGTGCTACTATCACCAGAGCTGCCTCCAGGAGAGCTTTCCGCTTGCGCTGCGACTTAGCTGCGTACCAGGCCGCACCACGGCGCGGCGTCCCTCGGAGGTGAGGCATGGCGAGAAGGTGGCGAGAGGTCCAAATGCCTCTGTTGCTGGTCGAATTGCCCGAGAGCGATGGTGAATGCACCAAGTGCAGCTTCTGCGAGAGGTTGGTGCAGGGGTTGTCGCTGCTGCCCTGTGTGGCTTGCGAG
>ML776581.1:4818885-4845909 GCA_009831015.1 Picea engelmannii
GGGGGTTATGGGGGCGGAAGGGACGGGGGTTACATGGGTCGAGGGGGAAACGGAAATAAATAAGGGGGGGGGAAAGGGGGATACGGGGGGAGGGAATTACGAGAATAGGAAGGTTACGGGAAGGGGTAGGAGAAGGGATGGGAGAAAAGGGGTTACAGGGGTCGAGAGGGGGACGGGAATGGAAAAAGGGGAGGGAATGGGGGATAGGGGGGAAGGGAGATACGGGAATAGGAGGGTTACGGAATTTTTTTTTTTTTTTTTTTAAATTAAATAATAATAACGGGACAGAAATTGGTTGGGAAGAAGTTACGGGGATGTGAGGAAGTAGGAGAAGAAGAAAAAACAGGGATAGGGGAAAAAAGAAAAGAAAAAAATGGGAATGGGGAAGTTGAAAATTTTTATGGTTGCTGGAAGGTGGAATGAACCGGGGTTGGGGAGGACCAAAAAAGCTCTGATACCAATGTAACAGATAACCAAATATGCGATTGCAATAATATATATATAATATGAATAATTGATAAAATATATGATAAAAATGATGATTTACATTTGAGAAGGAGGGCTTGATTATATACCCACACAGGGGTGCCCTTTCACCACTAGACATGTCTTTTGGAGAACATGTCCTTTCATTATTACTAATTACTATTACTAACTATTTACTAACTAATTATTGTGTTATGAACATTCATTTATATGTATTTATGTTCATAACATTACATCTAAGTATGTGGATGAAGTAATGTGTGATGTGGTGCCACTAGAAACATGTGGAATGGTCTTGGGTAGCCCTTATTTATATGTTTTCAAAGAAATCTTCTACAAGGAACATAATCAATATCACTTGTTTTAAAAGGGAACTGAATATGTTGTATATGCTCATCATATAAAAGAAAATCAATCTCTTCTAACAATGGAACAATTAAAGAAGGTAGCTTATGCAAGAAATACACCTATAATTGTGCCAAGTAAAGTAGTTGATCTTAATAATGAACATGAGATGGTTGTAGGATGGGAGTTCAATCATACTTTGTTTCAAGATAAGTTAATTTCGTGCAATCCCATCAAACATATTGGTTCATTTTCAATCATATTTCTGATGTAATCGTTGCTAATGTTTTCTACATGGATGGTAGTGGATTCAGTAAGATGTGAACGAGTTCAAATGGATAAAAATATGCTTTCAGCTGTCATGGTTATTATGCAATTGATTATGATGTGATAGGTGCACAGGACAGAGTTTAAAGACAAAGGACAAGTGGGGAGACCTATCCTGCACTTGATGACTGGTTAGTATCCTTTTGGAGGACCAAAAGGTCTTAGTGGGGAGGAATGATCCAAAATGGATCCAGGAAGACCAAAATTTCAAAGTTCTCGGAATTGGACAAAACCAGTGCCATTGCATAGGGCTCGTCATGATGATTCTGGCAGTATGTTTTTTTCTCTGAAAATGAATGCTGACATGGAATTTTGTACGATGATGTGGCCCAGTGACAGTCTAACGCGTGGTTATATGGATTGATAGGTGGTAGTGGCGTGGAACACTTCGAGCATGACACATGGTAGGAAGGATGATTGTGCAAGTTTACTAGCAGGTTGACTTGGTAGATGAATCAGCTATATGGACCAATCATAGGGTGACACATGGCCCAATCACAGGGTGCCATGTGGCACCCTAGATGAGGCCAATAAGGCCTAGTAAAAAAAAAAAAATTTCACTTCGTCGGGCTCCAACCCATGACCTTTGGATGAGCAACAAATTCCAAACAATTTGCTAACCACCCATGCTACCATAGTTCTTGTATGTGGCAGATTAATTATTTGAATTGAGTTACCATCGGGATTGAAGGATGTAACACCTGGTCGGCAAGTCTATCCCGTCAACCAAGGCACTAGACTACATGGGTTCGTTCCATATAACCCAATGACGGAACTAGGGGCAGAATACTACGGACTAGCGCTAGGGGTATAATGCCTAGCACATGGCCACATGCCTCCCAAGTGACCAAGGGCCAAGGACTAGGCCATAGGACTTGGGTGCAAGCGTTTAGCTCTTGGCCACATGGCGCTTCCATATGACCAGGGCCTAGAGATAAGGGGGCACGCGCCCAAATATTTGCAAAAATGGTTTTTTAAACTATGTAAAGTAGATTTTGTTGATTTTCAACCTGATTTTAATGGGATTTTTCTCATTATTTGGGGATCTGGAGCCTAATTTGAGGATAGATTTTGGGATCAATTTGGGAGGTGAACCCCAACTTAGAATCTATATAAACCAAAGGTTTTTGACAGCCCAAAAATTTTTAGAATAGGATAAATGTTGAAGAATTGTGAGGTCCAAGCCATTTTTATGGAGTGAAGCCATTGAGGAAGCGAACTTTGGAGGCCATTTCTGGGAGCTACGCTCAACCTTTTTCAGTGTCATTAGTTGTGTTGGATTCTTGAGGTCAAGAAGAAAAAAACTAGACCAATTTTTAATCCATTTGATGCATTTATGATGTAGTTTTGAAGCATTGAATATTAATAATAAAGCCTCCCCCATTGATACAAAGGCCCGAAGACATAGGCAACCTTGACGAACTTCGTTAACAATCTTGGCATTATGGTTTTTTGATATTAATGTTTACATTTTGTTATGTATTATTTATGATGCTACAACATTCTTTCATTAAAATCTTCTTCTTCTCTTAATTCCTAAGTGATAAATCAACTCATGCATAAACTTAACCATAGTCTTTACAAGATCATTTTCAAATCATGGGTGAGGGTGCCCATGTGCCTCTAGACAATTACATTACAATTACCTTGTTGGAATTATTGCCATCAATGTCAAAGGATTATTTTTTTCATATTACAACTTTAAAAATACACACAACACTTTCAATATTGATTTATATATAGGTTTACAAGTATATTATTAAATGGTTGCACATGAAAAAGTAAAAAGTGAAATAGTGGTTTCAAACCCATGGGTTTGGAATCCCATGGTATTTTCCCAAGTATTTGTCCATGGTATTTGGAAAAGTAAAACAAAAAAAAGGGAATTAATTATTTAATTAATGGGTGTCGTCACTTTTTGAATTAACATGTTCTTTCATGAAGGGTTATGATAAAGTATAAAAAGATAAATTATTGAGAGAACATTTGTGGGTGAAAATTTTTATAACATTTTAAGAAGTGGATGAGAAAATATTGAATATCATTCCAATATGGGAGAGTTGAAAAATCAATTTTAGTTAGCTTGGAATTTTTGCGATAACTTATTTTCTAGGACATTTCAGATATTTAAATTTTGAGGAGACAGAGGAGCGATATTTGGGTACATGGGATCAAAATTTCAGATGTTGGTTCACTATACTTTATGATATATTCCCTATGGAAGTTAGGATTTCTAAATGGTCCCAAAATGAGTTTCAAATAGGTCAGTTTGTACGTTTCATGATAACTAAAATTACAGGATGTTTCAGACCATGAATTTTTGAAGAGATGGAGGAAATATATTTGGGTAAAAGTGGTCAAAATTTTAGATGTTGATTTTCTATAATTTCATAGATATGCCCTATGGAAGTTAATGTTTCTAAATGGTACTAAAATCTGTTTCAAACAGGTCAGTTTGGCATTTTCACTATAACCTTTGTCCTCGGACTTTTCAAAATGTGACATTATCAAGGATCTGAGTAGACATACATAAGTACCTTAGATAAAAATTTCATTCTTTGGTTTGTTATAATTTATGATATATTCCTTGTGGAAGTTAGGGTTTGGCAATGGTCCTGAAATCATTTTCAAACAAGTTAGCTTGACATTTTCTCTATAACTTCTTTTCTAGGACTTTTCATACTGTGCAATTTTCAGGGATCTAAGGAGACATACTAAAGTACCTTGGGTAAACATTTCATAATCATATTTTCAAAATTGGATACATTGTATGTTGTACAATTTTGTTGTTTGGAAGAGGCCAAAAACAACAAGATTTGGGTAAGTTACCATACATTTCATTTGGAAATTAATATTTTGGTTAGACCTAGTGAAGGAATGAGTAGCAATAATATTTAGTGAAGGTAATTTGAATTTTATCACCTTTTGAAGAAATTATAACTTGAAGTTCGGTCTCTCTCAAACAAAGTGATTGGTGTCTCTTTCTAAGTTGGTGGTTAGTGATAGGATTGATGTCTCCAGTAGATTGGTCTCCAAGAAGATATGTAAGAGTAGGTTGGTTCCTACTAGATTTTGTATTAGTGGGGATTGGTATCTCTAGTAGGTTGGTGCCTACAAATATTTATAATAGTAGTTTGGTGCCTACAATGAATTATAAAGAGAATTTGTGGTTTTCTCCAGAATGGGTTTCCAGGTAAATCTTGTGTTCCATGTTTTGCAGTTAATAGATCTCATATGTGATTGTTTTCTTATGGTTGATGAATGTTTGAAAGAGTAAAAAATGGTCTTATATTGATTCATCCCCCCTCTCAATATAATTTTGTGCTCAACAATTGGTATCAAAGTGGGTTCCTTTAGAAATTTTCTAACCACTGGAAGGTGGATGTTTGGATTACACATAGCTAGTCAAGAAGGTTTCTCCACAAACATGGCTCTTCTGAAGCATAAGGATGAGAACCTATTTTATGGCTATTCATTTTGATATTTGAAAATATATTATGATTGGTTATAAAGATCCAACATCTCCACCAAAAAATCAATCTGGAAATAAGGCTAGTGAAAGTAATGAAAAATCCATGAATTCCATCTTGTGTGGTCTATCAAAATATGAGTTTGCAGAGGTGATGCATTGTGAATTAGAAAAATAAATTTGGGATAAGATTAAAAATATATATGAAGACGATGACAAGGTTAATAAGGAAAATCTCCATCCCCGGATGGGGTGATAGTGGATTCCCCGTGGCAACGAATGGAACTGGACGCATCGCAGACCCACACGCAGGCACGTGATCGCACCGTGCCGCAGGGCTCGACTGTCCTGAGCATTTAACAAGCTTAAATTTGGATATGATGGGCAAGGTCAGGGGCATTTACGCCACCCTTCGCTTCCCACATATCGACAACATGGCGTGGTTATTGGCATTACTTCTTCCTCCCTGCTCGCGTTTGGAAGGGCTCCTCCCTCCACAACGCAAGCAAACCTCGGCCTCCACTGCAATTCGCTCCACCAGCTACCTGCATTTCTGGATCCTCGCTCCTAGCACAATTCCTCGTCCACCTGCACAAATGAGGGAACGCATCAGGGGGAAGCCCAAGAGGGGCTCATCATGGAATCCGCGCCGACCTTCCCTCTCGCCTTCAACCTCCCCGATTACGGGCTCTTATGCCCTTCCGCCAATTCTGTCCCCAAGTGTCACCCCTTCTCCTGCGAAGAATAAAAGGCACAGACCTGCGACTCCCAAGAAAACCTCACTCCCTCGGGCCATGGCTACCATCCCGAGCGGCTCGCCTATGCCCCAGCGCAGTCCTAACAACCACCGGATGCAACTCTTCGCGTCTATGTCCTTCCCGGCATCCTCGAGTACCTGGCGAGATGATCCTCAGACTTTCGGGGCAGCCAAGAGACTGCGTCTCCACCCACCGCCCCGCCTCGACATAGACAATTTCAGCGAAAGAATGGGACTCCTTTACGACCTCGTCTTCGAGCTCAGAAGAGAGGTGGCGGACCTCAAATTTCGGTTCCAGGCCACTGAAGACAATGTGGAAACCTTCCTGCAGATTCTTTCGACAATGCAAATGGGACTCTCTACAGAACCAGTGGACATGGCACCAGGCGGGGAAATTGACATAGGGTTAGACGAGATGCTGCGACAGGCAGCAGCGCGGCAGAAGGAAGAGGAGCTAAGCGGTCCACCTGATCACACAGAACGAGAGGAGCACAAGGAGCAAAGAGAGGAAGACCAACTGACCAAGCCCGCACCTGAAACATGGGCAGAGGACCTCGGCGCCGTGTGGCTAGGCATTTCGCCAGGTGTCTAATATTCTGTTGTTTTCCTAGGCTAGGTGGCATGTCTTTTGATTATGTTTGTTTTATAATTATGCAACAATCTCAGACTGATGACTCAAAATGCTGACTGGACTGGTTTCCCCTCTGTTGGGGCAGTCCAGTAATTACAGCTGGGCAATTTTGCACTTTTGGAACCTATGTTTAGCCATAGAAGGCTCCTTACTTAATATAATTTCTTACTTACAAAAAAAAAAAAAATAAGGAAAATCTCCAAACTCATATAAGTCAATTAAAAAGTTTGAAAATGAAAGACGAAGAAAATTTTGCATCCTATCTCATTCATGTAGACGAAATTGTCAACATTGTCAAAGGACTTGGTGAAAAGGTTGAAGAACCAATGATTGTACAAAATGTGTTAAGTTCACTCTCCTTAATATCTGATTCGAAATTTTACTCCATTGAAGAAATGAAGGATATTGATTCATTAACAATGGATGAATTGTATGGGATCCTCACGGTGTATGAAATGAGAGTAGAGAAACAAAATACATCAAATAAAGAAGCATGATTCAAAGCCTCAAATAATACAAATAATAGAGATAAATAATTATTCAATATCTTTGACAATGAATCACATGTAGAGGAATCACATTTTGTGAGAAAACGCAAAAGGGAATCTGAAAAATACAAAGGTAATTTGCCCTTTAAATTATTTAAATATGAAGGAAATTTTGTTGCTAAGTGTTTGTATCCAGGATGAAAATAGTGATGATAAAGAATACCATAATGTAAATAAAGGAAGAAAACATCATCGACACAAACATAACCAAAAACAGGACAAGCATTAAAATAAGAAGAAGAGTCTCTACTCAAAAGGGGTTAGTTACTCGTATAAAGAAAGCAGTGACAGAGAAGAAACTATCTTTATGGAAATCAAAACAAATAGTGTTGAATACAAAAGAAACAAAATGTTTTATTCAAAAGAAGATGAAAATGTCAAAACATATGGGGAAGTGGATCTTGAATAAGAACTCATGTGTGCCTTAAGAGAAATAAAGAATCTTAGGAAAAACAATTTGAAACAAAAGGAGCAGTTGTAGAAATATAAAGAAGAGGATCATGATTCAAAACAAAAAATGTCACAAAGCCTTGAAGAAATAAAAAAATACTATCATAGGATAGAATAATTGGTGAGAATCCAGCTCAAGGGAAAGGAAGAAAATTACAAAAAGAGAGAATACGAAATTGTTTCCTTAAGAAAGGAAATGGGGAAAGCATATATAAATTTGAATAGAAGCTTGAATTTTTAAAAAAGTACTAAAACCTTAGATAATATCATAAATTGTCAAAGGTATCCATTCATTAAGACTAGTCATGGATATGATGTTGTTGTTGCCTCCCTACCTACACCTGGTCTTGCTACAACCAGTGAAGTTTTATTAGTTGTAAGTGGAGTTTAGAATAGTTTTCCATAAGAGAAACCTATTGTTGATGATGCGAACAGATTTATGAGTTTCTTGTTCCTCACATGCTAGAATTTGATCATGTTGTTACATATGACATTATTTCCAATATGTTGGGTTGTTCTACTATTGTAAGTGAACCTAACCCTAAGCCTACTTCCTTTGATCATCCAACACAAAAAAATGTTCCCTATTATCATCCTCGCCATAAAAATTGAAGGAATGGAAATCATGCTTTTAGATATTTGTAGAAGACACATGAAAGACAGAATTGTGGACCGCTGTCGACTACCGGGATAGATTGTGGTTGGATTGATGGATAGTCATGGAATCATTTGACCATATGTCTAAGGACTTCATATCATTGTTTGCATAGTTTTGCAGCATTCATCTTACTTACTGATGATTTCCTTGGAAGTAATCAACTAAGGATCTACCTAACATGACAATCGAATGGCATTTCAACTAAGTATTTGATGATTGAGTTTCAATTGCTTTGTCCATCAATTGAACTTTTTGACGAGAACTATTGTTTCTAATTATTGATCCCCTAGGGGGGGATACTTAAATTTGTTTATATTAAAACCCAACCAATCTCATCTTGTTGAATGTAATTGGATTTGTTGAGACCGATCGAACCATGTTCGACTATTTTCAAAGATGTATTATTTCTTATGTTGGATTCAAAGGTTGTCTGGATTAATAGAGACTAATTATCTTATGTTGTTGGTGACAATGTTCAGACTTCTTTAGGAGTGTTGTTGTACCATGTTTGATAATATTTTGCAGTTAGAAAAACTTAAAGGGGGAAAGTTGTGTGCTATGTAATTTGTTTTTCTCCAAGCTGAGTTTTCTTAAGATAAAATTGATTAAATTCAAAATAGAATATTGTGCACTAGTCATCACACCCATGATAAAGAGTTGAAAATTGATCAAAGATGATGAATCTCTGGAAGAAAATAAAACATTGTACAGGTTCACAATTGGAAACTTATTATATGTGATAGCATCAAAGCCAGACATTATGTAAGAAGTAGAATCAGCTGTGCAGTTTCAAGATGCACCAAAAGAAAATCATGTGCAATAAATGAAAATAATATTCAAATATCTAAAGGGCACCTTGGACTTCGGCTTGTGATACTCAAGAGGTGAATATTTTACTCTAACAACATATATGGATGTGAATTGAGAAAGCAATGTTGATGATAGGAAAAGTACAAGTGGGGAATCATTCTGGCTGCAAAAAATTCTAGTGTCTTGGTTGAGCAAGAAACAACGTTCAGTTTCTCTATTCATAGAAAAGGCCGAGTATATAGAAGCAACATCATTTTTCATACAATTTCCTTGGATACGAAAAACATTGAGAGATATTGAGGTAGAATATGATCATCCAATATCAATAATTTGTGACAACACAAGTGCAACAAATATTTAAAAGAATCTTGTTATGCACTCAAAAAAAATCATATTCCAATAAAGTATCACTTCTTAAGAGAACAAGTAGTAGAACATAATTTTAAGTTGGAATATATTGTCACCAAAGAAAAAATTGCAGATATTTTCACAAAACCCCTTCCCAAGTAGATATTTGAATATCTCAGATAGAAATTGGGAGTAATATGCATTTCATCACTAAGTGCTTAAGGAGAAGCACAAGCTCAATGGGAGCATCCATTTTCCATTGATGTCAAAGGGGGAGAGTTGTAGACGGGGGGAATTATGGACTATGTGTTTCATTGTAGGATTTCCATTAATGAATAAGGGGGATATTGTTGGAATTATTGTCATTGATGTCAAAGGATTAATGTTTTCATATTATGGATTTACAAATACACACAACACTTCCAAGATTGATTTATAAATAGGTTTACAAGTATATTAAAAAATGGGTGCACATGAAAAAGTAAAAAGTGAAATGTTGGTTTCAAATCCACGGATTTTCAATCCCATGGTATTTGCAAAAGTTAAATAGAAAAGGGGAAATAATTATTTATTTAATGGGTGTTGTGTATTTTTTAATTAAAATGTTCCTTCATGAAGGGTTATGATAAACTATAAAAATATAAAGTATTGAGAGAAAGTGTGTGGGTGAAAAATGTAATAACATTTGAAGAAGTGGATGAGAAAAGATTGAATATCATTCCAAAAGGGGAGAGTTGTGAAATCAGTTTTAGGTCATCTTGCCATTTTCACCATAACGTATTTTATGGAACATATTAGACCATGAAATTTTGAGAAGAAGAAGGTGAGCTCTTTGGGTACATGTGGTAAAAATTTCATATTTTGGTTTGGTGCACTTTCAAAGGTATTCCCTATGGAAGTTAGGGTTTTTGAATGGTCCTGAAATCAGTTTCAAACATGGAAGTTTGGCATTTTCATGATAACTTGTTTTCTGGGATATTTCAAACCATGAAATTTTGAGGAAGTGCAGGAAATATCCATACATACATGTGATAAAAAATTTAGATGTTGATTTACAACAATTTCTGAGGTATTCCCTATGGAATTTAGGGTTTCTGAATGGTACTGAAATTAGTTTCAAACATGTCATTTTGGCATTTTCACTATAACTTTTTTTTTTGGACTTTTTCTATTGTGAAATTTTTAGGAATATGGGGTGACATACAAAAGTAGCTCAGGTAAAACTTCTGGACTTTGGTTCGCTAAAATTTCTTATACATTACATGTGGAATATATGGTTTCTAAATGGTCATGAAATCAGTTTCAAATAGGTCAGCTTGGCATTTTCTCTATAACTTGTTTTCTAGGACTTTTAAAACTATGAAATTTTCAGGAATCTGAGTAGACATACCTAAGTACCTTAGGTAAACATTTTAAAATCATATTTTCAAAATTGGATACATGACATGGTGTACAAGTTCATTCTTGGGAAGAGGAAAAAACAACAAGATTTGGGAAAGTTACCATAAATTTCATTTGGAAATTCATATTTTGGTTAAACCTAGTGAAGGTGGAAGTAGAAAGCAGAATCAATGAAGGTAATGTGAATGTTATCATCTTTTGAAGAATTTATAAATTAAAGTTTGGTTCTGCTCAACAAAGATATTGGTGTCTCTTGCTAAGTTGGTGCTTAGCAGTGGGGATTGGTGGCTCTAGTAGATTGGTGTCTACGAATAGAGTAGGTTGTTTCCTACCAGGTTTTGTACCAGTGGGGACCGGTATCTCCAGTAGGTTGTTACATATAAAAAAAATTAACAGTAGGTTGGTTCCTACAAAGAACCATAAATAGAGTTTTTGTGGTTTTCTCTCGAAAGGGTTTCCACATAAACATTGTGTTCCATGTTCTGCAGTTAATAGATCTCATATGTGACTGTTTTTTATGGTTAATGAATGATTTAAAGAGAAAAAAAAATCCATTTATTGATTCACCCCCCTTCTCAGTATAAGTGTGTGCTCAACATACCTTCTTTATTAGTATAGACATTGGAGTCAAAGTGACATCTAGAAAAGATGGTGTTAAGAAGAAATATATCCATTTTAGCATACCAAGCCTAAGAAGCTTGATTAACACCATAGAGAGATTTTTTGAGGTGGAAAACAAGGATAAATTCATTCTAAACATACCAAGGAAGTTGTTCCATGTAAATTTCTTCTAACAAATCCTCAATAAGAAGAGATTTTAAACATCCATCTGATGGACCTTCAATTTATGTGGCAACAAGTGATAGATCTGTAAATGTGTTGAACCTACACAGAATAGATCTAGCTAGAAAATACCATACACATTTGCAGAGAGAAATTGATAAAGAAGAAGCAAGAGAGAAAGAATGGAAGAATTCTCATTAACCGTAATGAATAATGAATAATTTACACATGATATACTCTGTATAAATCAACCAATGCACACTGGAGGAGAATCCAATGCACCATAGTGGTGGTCTAGAGTGATATGGACAAACACCATCAATTATGGGAGTAAATTTCCACCTAGTCTAGTGTCTCAGGAAGTTACAGGAGTGAACTGCCACCTAGTTGAGTTAACTAGTCTACCAGTCTTCAGTTAACTGACTAAAATAGAGTGAAGTGAGGAGGGGATCAGGGAATCATGGATAATGTGTTAGTCTAGTGATTATACCAAGTTTAATGTGCATTATCTAATGATGATCCCAATGTTTCATGGTGACAAAACCAATGCAACATCTAGACTCCACTCAACTAGTCAAATTGAAGAGAATATTCTCCCTAGAGGAATAATCTTCCTAAAATATAGGAGACTGGATAATGACTAATAATGAACAATAAACAAGGAAAAACCTTAGGAAAAAAAATTCCTAGGTGTGTGTCAAGTAACTCCAACACCCCCCCTGAACATCATTATGGTGAAAATAAAGAATGGGTCCCGGCAACGAGGCCATGTTAGGTACCCAAATACAAAAGATACACTGAAATAAAGTGAGGAAAGAGGGAAAACATCATGGGAAAAACCCCCCTCGAGGTACAATGTATGTAAAAAGAAGAGTTGCAGTTGCTAGGAAAATGTGTCCTTCACTCCAAGACGACTTCGCAGAGAATGGAACTTCTACTCAGTGAAGGTCTTGGTGAAGATGTATGTCATTTGTTCTGATGAAGGGAAGAAATGTAGGTCAATGATCCCCTCATGTACTAAGTATCGAATGTAGTGCATGTGGATCTCGATGTGCTTCGTCCACTACCTCTGAACTAGATCTTTGTAGAACTTTAGACTGCTCTGGTTGTCACACCAGATGACGATCGCCCAATGAAATTGAATGCCCAACTCACTGATAAAATGTTGTAGCCACATAGCTTGAATGGTTATGTTAACTAACCCCCTGTACTCTACCTCAGATGAAGATAGAGAAATGGTGTCTTTCTTCTTTCTCATCCAACATATAGGCCTAGAACCAAGAATGAGTGAGTAACCAGATGTGGACTTGCAATCAGTTATATCGTCATCCCAGTCAAAATTAGTGAACCTGATGATATCCAATGTAGATTCTATTGCATAATGAATCCCAAAGGGGATGGTTCCTTGTATGTATCAAAGGATATGCTTTGCATCCTTCCAATGTAGCTTATGCAGCTCCTGCATGAACTTGGAAACTAAGTCAACTGCATAGGAGAGGTCTAGTCTGGAGTGTGTGAGATACAAAATGCTCCCCACTAGTTATTTGTCCAGTGTTCTTTCAACTAGTGGAGTGTCCATGCCATCCTCAAGTTTGACTCCTGATAGGAAAGGCATCAGAGTAGACGCATCCTGACTAATATCGAGTCCAAGGAAGAAGTGTAGTGGACCCATGTCTATCATCAAAAACCCATAATGAAGAATCCTCTTGGCTGCAGCAATCGTTGAAATCGAGCAACCAGTGAGTAGAAAATCATCAACATACATAACTAAGAGTCTAAGTGAATTATTTGTCCTAAGCATGTAGACATTCAAGTCTGATTTACAATGTACAAAGTTATGTGACAGAAGGTAGGATTCCATCTTGGAATACCATGCCCTCGGAGCCTGCTTGAGGCCATAAAGAGACTTCTTCAGTCGATAGACCAAAGATTAATCCTGCATAAATCCCTAGGGTTGGTCCATATAGATCTCCTCATAGAGATCACCATGAAAAAATGAATTATTCACATCTATCTGATGGAATTCCCATCCCTTGGTCGTCATAATGGAAAGTGCCAAACCTATGGAATCCATCTTCGCTACTAGAGAAAAGGTCTCATCATAGTCAATGTCATGCACTTGTTGAAATCCTTTGGAAACAAGCCTAAATTTATATCTGCTAATATGTACATCCACTACACTCTTGGTCTTGTAAACCCACCTTAATATGAAATGTTTCCTTCCAAAAGGAAGGGGAACCAGATCCCAAGTATAGTTCTTGAGGAGGGAGTTGTACTCCTCCTACATGGCGGATTCCCAAAAGGTATTTCCAATAGCCTCACCATAAGAATGTTGATCTGAAGAATGAACCAAGAAAAGATGCCTAGATGGAAATGGTTCAGTGGTAGTGAGTGCAATAGGAGGCTCCTTGAAATCAGAGCGCATCCTCCTAGTATCAGTTGGATCACCAACAAGATCCCTACATCCTGAAGAGTAGTTTATGCCCACTTGGGCCTCTTCTTTGGATCTGCATCTGCATATGGATGCTCAAACTCTGCATCTAGATCACATGAGTCCTCTGAATCAGAGCTCTTGTATGAAGAAGATTCGACATGTGCATGCTCATCATCTTGGACAAGTGGAATAATGAAGGTGTCTGCATGTAATTGTTGAGGTACATGTGAGACACTTTCCTCAAATTGGATACTTCACTCAATGATGAACCGGTCCAAGGAAAGATCAATAAGTTTGCATCCCTTCACACTGTCAGGGTATCAAACAAAAATACACTCATTTATCTATGGATCAAGTGCCTTCCTCTTTTCAGAGGGAATTCAATCCCATGCACGTGAACCAAAAATATGAAAGTGGTTCACTCCCAGTTTGAGGCCGCTTTTTGGCCCTTGACAAAGTTTTGAGGATTCTTGGTCATGTTTGACCTAATTTTGGGACTTCAATAGGCTGTCGAAGGTGGAGCACAAGACGAAGCAGAGATCGCGGGATCTTGGGCCCTTTTGGGATTTGAGATTATGTAATGGGTATGGGATGTCGGCCCATGGGTTTACCCGTGCTTAGGCCTATTTTGTATGTATAAATAGATGTTAAGGCGATGTAGTAAGTATGAATGTCTAAGTGCCATTTGACTAGATGCAAGTGATAGTTGTAGTCCAATCTATGTGATTGGCAGTGTTAAGTTCTAAGTGGAGATTGATTTGGTGCATACTATGTGAGACTTGTAGAGCTAAGTGCAAGTCATTGTAAGATATTGTGGAAGGTTGTGTGCTTAGATCTACTCAGGGAAGGAGGATATAGCGACCTGTGCAGATCCCCTGTCCTTTGCGGAGTAGGGTTTTTGAGTCTATATGCATGTAACTAATTGAAGAAGCTAATAAAGAAGACAAAGAATTGGTGGGTGTAGCCCCAGGATGGGGGTGAACTACGTACATGTTGGGTTTCTATGCTTTGTGTGATGTATTGATGTGTTTATGTGTTTACTTGCTTAGTGATTTAATATAGATGGATGATAGATAGATCTATTGATGCTTAGTGCTTAATAATATGGATGGATGTTGGATCTAACTTATGTACGCATGCTTAGTGCTTAAGTACCTTAGATATGAATGAATACTATGATACTTTGTAATTAGGGTTTAACTGCGTTGTAACTAAGACTAGGTATTGATGAATGTTAATTGTTGAGTGCTTTGTTAAGTTTTAGAATCATAGATCTGTGTCCCAGCTAAGGTTGCAGACATCTGAGTCCTGCAACCACCCCTGCCTCTAGCTCAGGTGAGATTTCATCTACTTTGTAGGTGTTGCCGAAAGAGCCGGTAGTTAGGGTTTTGTTGGTGTGTTGTTGTAACATTGAACCCTGGGTCTGCCCTTGTGCCAACAAATGGTTCCGTTGCCAGGACCTAAAACTGTGGTTGTTTGGAACTGAAGAAAAAGAATCTGTGTGCGAAGATCTATCCTGAAATTATGAAATCTCTGTGTGTAGATCTATCGCTCTAATGCGTAGTATTCTACTTGATCTATGAAGCTCTGTGCTAATAAGGGTCAGATATGAAGGAAAGAGGTAAGATCTGAAATCTATGTACTCTGATAAAGGTAAGAATAGTGAAAAAGTTTTAGATCTAGAAGCTTTGTGCTCTGCAAAAGATAAGATTAGTGGAAATTTTTGTTTCTAAAGTATGGATCTAGGTATGTTTGATAAGATTTTTCCTAGCTTGGAAACTAGGGGACTGATATAAGAAAGAAGATTTGATATGCGTAGATCTGATAAGAAAAGTCAAAGATATGTTATAACTATGCATAGAGAGAATGTTTGGACTAACAAATGGATGCAAGATCCTAGAAAGAATATTTTGCAGTTTAGCTACCACGATCCTAGCGTGCAATACAAGAAAGTATGGGGATCATTTAAGAGAAAGAGAGGAATAACCCTTTGTTACTATTGCAGAAGACCGAGACATATGGCTAAGGAATGCCTTAGAAGAAGGCCTAGTTGCCTCTATTGCAAAGATATGGACCATGAAGTATTGGATTTCCCTAGAATGATTGCTAAGCTTGAAAAAATGAATATGAGACAAGAAGACCATGAGGAAGGTCAGGAAACTGAGATTATGACAGAACCCTAGAAATAATCAGAGAAAGAATTGCTACAGGTGAAAGAACCCCTGAATGACCACCGACATATTAATTTATCAGAGATCTTCAAAGAAAAAGAGTGCAAAGAAGAAAGAATAGGAGACTTCGACATTAACTGTGTTCTGGATGAGGAAACACAGGTAAATATTATGACAGAAAGAACTTGGAAAATTCTAGGAAAGCCTGGTATGATTCCTTCATTGGGAGGAATAGGGTTATTTAGAGGAAAGTTGATAAACCTATATGGAAATCTCACCCAGATATATATGAATGCCAATGGAACTTCGACAGAGGAATAATTTGAAGTTGTTAAATTTATTGAGAACAACGCTCCATTTGCTAAGTTACTAGGAAAACCTTGGATTGAAGGAGATCAGGCCAAAAGGAAAGAAGAATAAGTCTTAGAGAAGAATAAGCAAGAGTTAAAATATTTCATGACTAGGAGGATTACACACTTGATTGAAGAACAATAGAACCAAGCGAAGATATTTAAAACCAGAGACTTGGATGTTGAAGTGGGAAGAACATAAGAATATTTTCAAAATACTGAAGTACCTATCCTAGATAGAGAAGAAGTATTACCCCTAATTTCTACACAAAAATCTCAACAACGTGAAGTTACTCTGCCAAAAGAAGATAAGAATCATAATGGAAAAATGGATTATGAGACAAAGCTCAACGGAAAGAAGGCTAGAAAACTAAGTAATAAGAGAGGTAAAATCGAAAAGTTACAGAAGGTTCCAAAGGGAACTTCGCGGAAGGAAAATTTGCAAAATTGGAACTTCACCAGAATATCAAAACTGTGTCACATGACACTTCGTCACAAAGAAGAAATATAGTCATTGGGAACAGTATAACCGTTAGACCGATGGCCCGAATGGGTAGAAAGGAATCTATGATCAGAAAGGTCACCACCAGATAGTTGGGACCACGCCATAATGGACAGAACTGAGTTAATGAAGGATTCTCACCCATTGCTAAGTTATATATTTATCCCATCACGTCACGCAATGAGAACACTTTTGCTAACCATGAATATGAGCCCGCAGAATAGTTTATTTTACATAGTGATAATCGCGCTATCACCATCCATCCCATTGCATTGAGCAGTTACTCTTCAAACCCAAGATATCGAACCACGAGCGTGCATGTCGGACGAGCTTAGCACTGCAGAGAAAATTATCGAAGAAGTTCTCATTGACATAATGACTGAAAGATTAATGTTTGAAAGAGCAATGTTTGCAAGCATTCAAGCGTCATCGATGAGAGGAGTGCAAGCCTCTCTGTCGACTGCTCATGGAGCCAGATCATCCTGACCATCAGTAAAAAGGAAAACTAAACACAGAGATGACCTAGCCAATGCGAAGCTGATCTTGTCCATATTGCCTGATTACATCCTACCTCTAGCTGGTGCGGTGAGTCGAGATAGTGTGCCACAATATTTCAAGTACTCCATGGTTATTGTGTACCTCTTGAAGGGGATATGTGCAGTGAGAGAACAGTAGGACAATATCACAACATTTAAGTTCAGTGACTTCAACCTAGAGGATCATAAGAATTATAGTATGCTTTCCCCGTATAAATACCTAACCAAGATGAAGGGGAATAACTCAAAGATAATCCCCCAGCCATGGATGAAGAACCTTGCTTAGTCCACCCTTTTAAACATAATGAAAATCCCACACTTCGGAAGGCACCAGGAAGTGAACACATGCATAAATGTAAGGTAGCTAGAGAGGTAGTGGGGGGGCCCAGAGGGTCCATAGTGATAATAGTGGAGGTCATTCAATGTAAGGTGGACTAGTTCCACTATATTATTAAATAAAACCCACTATGGTAGTTAGATATAATAAATGGGTAATTAGATATAATAAATGTAAGAGGACTTTTTAGAAGGTTCTACTTCTAGAAGATTCCTCCTCTAGAATGTTCTTAGGTGATGGTAGTACTATATAAAGAAGTCTAGGCAATGTAATGAAACATAGTGAAGAATATTGTGATTGTACAAGCAAGGATTGCTTGAGGAGTTTTATCCTTCCATAAGGATTAATATATGGTGTTACCCTACCTCAAGGGTTTTCTCTATTTCTTGTGTTAATGTTATGGTGAATGGTTTATGGTTTATTCTTGGTATTATTGAATTATATTTGCAGATCTAGTTAGGTACTTAACAAGTGGTATCAGAGAACTTTCCTTGGCCAAAGAAGGGGAGATTTGTTTTCTCTTTTTATAGAATTTTTTCTAGGGAAGAAAAACAGGGCGGCGCACTTCAGGTTCAGATATAAATATTTACAAGCTGAATTTGGAAAAAAAAATTGGGTATTTGAATTCCTCTCGTAAAAATACCCAATTTCAAAAACAAAATCAGCTGAAATGGAGTTTGGGAAGTAAAGTTATGATCATTTTAAATTCAGCAGTTTTTCAAGGTTTTTCCGGAAAAAGCCGCGATTTTTCTGCCGTAATTTATTGTTCTATTTTTTGGGGGGTTTTCATAGAAAGATTATTTTATAGGGAAATGTGATGGCCCTAGTATTGAATCATTCATTAAAGAAAGAAAATCAGCATGGGAAGATACTTGGCCCCATTGGGTAGATCTCAAATTGCAAGGTGATGCTGCCATTTGGTGGAAATCGTATGAGTATAAGGAGATGATGAGACTCTCCAATGCAGAATTTGAAAAAATATTGTTAGACAAGTGGTATCATGGAGAAAATAAGGATAAAGAGAGAACCAAGAGTTTATTTTCATGTGAAAAAACTATATTACAGGTTCATGGTTGTATTCATAAAGAAAATATCGTTGTTTCTATTAACCCTAGTTGCATGCATAATTTTACCAATGTTCAGTTGGTTAATAGATTGCAAGTTCCAATAAAGAATATTCAAAGCACACATGTTGGGGGTGAAAATGTTCAAATTTTTAAAGATTTGAAGATTACCATGGATAAATATGTGCTGCATTCATATTTTTATGCTATGGATATGGATGAAGTGGATATTGTTTTGGAATATCCTTGGATAGAATCAGTGGGTACCATTAATATTAATGTGCAAAAGAAGTTTTTAAAGTTGTGGTACAAGAAAAAGAAAATCACATTGCAGGATGTGTCTCTTAGTAAGAAATATGGACCCATGGAGGCTAGCAAAGAAGTTATTGCCCAGTCTGAAGTTGAATTAGAGGTAGAGTCTACAGAAGGAGATGAAGCAAAACTACAAGAAGGACATAATCAGGAAGCTAAGGAGGTCATTGACTCAAAGGCACAAAGTGTTTCAAATTTGAAGAAAAAAGAACAAATTCTTATAGTTGTTGTATATCGCCATCCACATCATATAGAGATGCAAAAGTCATCAAGGCAAGGGCATGTGCATGAACACATTTATGCACCAGTAGGGCACTAGACAGGAAACCGATCAAGAGGTGCATGGAGGACTACCAGCACTATGGGAAGAGCTCAAGCTACAGAAAAAATCCCATGGCAACCCCGACATGATGCAGAGAAAGATAAGGGTGGAAAGGTAGTTGATAGACATCATGTTCGACTTCCATTGGGATGGATGGATGGTCGTACTTGGTACCAGTTGGCTACATTGTTTAGTCGGTCATATTGTATGGTTTCTTCTCATGTTTTGAGGACGAAACATGTGAAGGGGGATGGAATATAGTATACCTAGGGAGATACCCAATGGGAATATAGTTATGTGTTATTAGTGGAAGTCAATTAATATATGGGAATGTGTTCATTCAATGTAAGGTGGACTAGGTCCACTATATTAATAAAGACCCAATATGGTAGTTGGATGTAATAAATGTGAGAAGGCTCTCTATAAGGTTCCTAGGAGATAGGGAGATCTATATAAATAAGTCTAGGCAATGTAATGAAACATAATGAAGAATATTGTGATTGTACAAGCAAGGATTGCTTGAGGAGTTTTATCCTTCCATAAGGATTAATATATGGTGTTACCCTACCTCAAGGGTTTTCTCTATTTCTTGTGTTAATGTTATGGTGAATGGTTTATGGTTTATTCTTGGTATTATTGAATTATATTTGCAGATCTGGTTAGGTACTTAACCAATACAAAGCTCGATTAGTATCAAAAGGTTATTCCCAGGTAGAGGGAATTGACTTTCGTGAGATTTTTTCTCTTATTGCTAAGTTAACTTCTATTAGATTTATTTTATCTATTATTGTTGCTTTTGATCTTTAAGTGGAACAGATAGATGTGAAGACATCATTCCTACATGGAGATCTGGAAGAAGAAATCTACATGAAGAAGACAGAAGGATTTGTAGTGAAGGGAAAGAAAGAGTTGGTATGTAAGCTAAAGAAGTCACTATATGGTCTGAAGCAATCACCTAGGATTTGGTACCAAAAGTTTGACACATACATCATTGGATTGGGATTTGTGAGAAGCAGGGTTGATCACTGTGTATATTCCAAGTAGGTTGGTAATCACTTCATTTATGTAGTGTTGTATGTTGATGACATGTTGTTGGTAACAAATAACATGGATGTTATCAAGGAGGTGAAATCGCAGCTATCCTCCAAATTTGACATGAAGGATCTCAGTGCTGCTAACTTCATTCTGGGAATGGAGATTAAAAGAGATCATGCAAACAGGAAACTCTGGTTGAATCAGAGGAAATATGTTGAGACGATATTGCAGAGGTTTAATATGCATGGAAGTAAACCAGTCAAGGTTCCTATTCCTATAGGTGTAAAGCTATCTGCAGATCAATGTCCCAAGACACAAGAAGAAGAAGAGGACATGTCCCATGTTATGTATGCCAGTGCAGTTGGCAGTTTGATGTATGCAATGGTCTGTACTAGACCGGAAATTGCACATGCAGTGGGATTTTTGAGCAAGTATATGTCAAAACCAGGTAAGGATCATTGGACAACAGTAAAGAGGGTCTTCAGGTATCTTCGTGGCACTACCAATTATGGATTGTGCTACCAAGGAAGACCAGGATTAGACAGAGTGGTGGACATACATGGTTTTGTTGATGAAATTGGGCTGGAGATCTAGATCTTAGAAGATCTACAAGTGGGTATGTGTTTAACCTATTTGGAGGAGCAATAAGTTGGATGAAAAAAATACAAGCTGTAGTGGCACTCTCAACTACAGAAGTTGAATACATGGCAGCCACTCATGCAAGCAAGGAAGTAGTATGGTTACAGAGATTGTGTTCAGGTATTGGGTTGGTACAACAAGTAGTGAGATTAGATTGTGACATTCAGAGTGAAATCTTCCTAGCAAAGAATCCAGCTTATCATTTGAATACAAAGCATATTGATGTTCAGTATCACTTTGTGAGAGACATGGTTGAAGAAAAAAAGGTGCTGCTAGAAAAGGTTGACACTTTGAAGAATGTTGCAGATTCATTGACAAAGTCTATGAGCACAGAAAATTTCTCCTGGTGTAGAGTAACAATGGGCATTGTTGCCCTGGATTGTTGACTATATAATCCCGTGGGCCCCTAGATGCAAAGAAAACAACAAGTGGGAGAATGTTAGGTATATGTTATATTCTTTGCATGTGTGTGTGTGGGTGCGTTAGATTCAACAATTGTGTCTAACGATCCCTCTAATAGTGTTCCTTGTGGCGTGTGTGTCAGGTGCTTCCTAGGGGGGTCCCAAGGGGGGCCATGTATGCCCCCCCTGATTACACGCAACGTTCGGCACCGAGCAGTAGCTCGAGGCAATGCCCTGAAAAAAAAATTGGGCGGTTTTTGCTATTTTTAGCGGTTTTCTAAATTAATCTTGGATTAAGAGATTAGGGTTTGAGTATATATGGAATACCTAAAAACATTGTATATATTGTATGGTGAATGGTGAAATTTGATATAATGAATATAAAAGAGGTTTTCCCCGGTTGAAAGTTTCCAGTATAAATCTTTGTGTACTATGTGTATGAGCCATTGATTAAATTTTGTTCTGCTTAAGAATCTATATGCATTGCTTTACTTCACAGGTTTAAAACTTACAATGATAACCTTGTTGTCCACTTTTTTTTTTGGAATCAATTATGTTGCATGTGTTGGTAGGACTATTATTTTTTTTCATGTATCAAAATCATGGTAAGATTTAGATATAAATATGTCAGAATCATGGTAAGAGTTAGATATAAATATTGTTAATCTCATGTATTTATGGACTATAATTAATTTTTCTTTAAATTCTGGTGCAACACTTGGTTATAGAACTTTGACGTATAACTTAAATCATAGGTTTCCCTTATTTCCTATTCTCTATTTCAAAATTATGTTATTAATTAACATTAAACTATTTTATGTGGTTATATTTTTCTCTTTCATTTTAGTTCTATGAAACTAATATTCCTATTTTATGTGGTTATATTTTTCTCTTTCATTTTAGTTCTATGAAAATAATATTCCTAAAATCCTAGCTATTTCAAAATTATGCTATTAATTAACATTAAACTATTTTATATGTTTATATTTTCTCTTTCATTTTAGTTCTATAAAACTAATATTCCTAAACTAGCTACGTGCATTTAGTTTAGAACTACATTTATGTATATTGAATTTTGCATGTGCACTTAATATTATAATATGATTAATGGTAGTTAGGCTAAACTCCATAGGGGTTCAGTAATACATATGAACAAAGGTCTAATTAGGTCCTTCCTTGGGGTAAACCCACATATTTGACAAATGGCATTTTTCCTACATAAACATATGGTTGTAATTCTTCTTATCTTTTTTCATGTGTACCAAAAAGGATTTTTAACCAATTATGGAGCCAAGGTAAACAAATGTGTGAGTGAAAAATACACCAAATAAATCAAACATATCCCTAAGCATGCATACTAACTAAATATCCATTTAAAAAGATAATTAAAATAAATACATCAAATTTTATTGGAATACTAATAAGTTCTTAGTACTAATCCAATGAAAAGGCATTAAAAACAAGAATGGCATCACCTAGGAAGAATCTTACATATGTTTTTTCCAATCCTCACCATGAGAGGGTCCTTTGGTTTCTAAAGTGGGCTCTCTCAATTAAAGAAGCAATAAACAACACTAATGGTTATGAAATGAAATTTTGGAGAGGAAAAAGGGGATCATGTGGGTAAGAAAACTCAATAAGAATGAATGGAAGTAATGGGATTTTCAACTTTTACTTTTAGTATAATCTTGGTAGCATAACCTTAGTACAACAAAACTAACTTATTTAATGGATGGAGGAGGCTTGTATTTATAATCTAAAATAAAAGTGGCTAATGAACTATAAAATAAAAGTGGCTAATGAACTAGTTCAAGTGGGAATGCCCAATATTCAAGCATAAGCTCCCATGTGATTGTCTTGATGGAAAAAAAGGTCATATAACCTTATATTTATGTCTTGAAAAAAATACAATCACCCACTAATATGTTGAGGAATCCTTAGACATTAATGTGTTTTCAAATCATAGAAATTGTGCTATTATAAGTATCTTGCAAGTAAATAGGAATTTCCCATATGAGTTCCACAATAATAAAGGGAAATCCATGTGACCCTTCTAGTGTCTACCTTGAAGTTTGAATCAAATTTATGGTATACAATAAGCCCAAAAATCACTATTTAAATCAAATTAGGTGTGGGTAATGATATTTTGGGATATATTAGTTGAAATCAATTGAATTATATAAGTAGATGAAATTAGTGTGGTAATAAAGGGAGAGAGAGAGAAAATTATTATTTAAATCAAATTAAGTGTGGGTAACGATTTTTTGGGATACATTGGTTGAAATCAATTGAATTCTACAAGTGGATGAAATTAGTGTGATAACAAAGAGAAAGGGAGAAAAAGAGAAAGAAGAAGATAGAGGAGAAGAAGAAGAAGAATAAGAAGAATAAAAGGAATAATAAGAAGTGAAAAAGAGAGGAAAACAAGCGAAATAAGAAGAGGGATGTGAGAGCGAGAGAAAATAATAGGAAGAATATAGAGGATAAGAGAGGAAGAGTAAAAAGAAGGAGAGGGAGAGTAAGAAGAAGAGGAAAAAGTATTGAAACCCTAAAAACTTGTTTTGTTTTTTATTTTGGATTATAATTTATTAAAGTGTATCCCTTATACATCTCCAAACACAAATATAACCCTCACATAAATCTCAAATCCCATCCACTCATATACCAAATCTCAAATAAAAAAATATGCAAATTAAAAAAAATAAGATTAAAACTAAGAAAAAATATTACCATGGTGAGGATCCAATACATCTAATCATTAGATGGCCCTCAAATATCCATGGGATCCTCACAATGAATTTCCCACAAAACTTACCTTGTATGGTGGGATCCAATACATCTAATCATGGCCCTCAAATCTTCATTGAATCCTCACAATGAATTTTCCACAAACCTCTTCTAAGTCCAACAATACATCTGATCATGGCCCTCAAATCTCCATTGAATATTGACTATGAATTTCCCACAAACCTCTCCTAACTCCAACAAGCTCCACCCAATAGAATTAGAGAAAATGAAATTAAAGTACCTTGGGTTTTCAGTTTATTTGTGAAGTGCAAAGACGTTGTAATGTTAAATTCTCTTTTGCATCACTTTTTTCTTTCAAAACAAAGGAAAGTTGCATCACCTTTGTGTCACAAGTGCATGGCTCCATTGTAGTATTAAAAATTGATTTGTGTTACCGCCTCAATATATTCATAATTATAGTGTCACACTGAGAATTTTTCCACTTAAAAACATAATAAATAAAAAACCAATTGATACTCAATTATTCTTCAAATTTATTATTATTTATTCATAATTAATTATTATATAATCATAATTAATTATAATTATTAATTAATTAACCAGTTACCATTAGCTCAATACACCTATCCACATTAGAAACCCTTATAAATTGTGCAATTGATGTAACTTATGTCACATATAATGACCTAAGTTATGTCTATAAATTATAATATAAGTCACCATGTTTGTGTTGATATTCAAATTCAATGATAATATAATTTGAACAAAATTTGTGGGGGGTGTTTATAAAAATATTCATTAATTTTGATAGAGTAGATGTTATTAACTAGTGATTAATAATTAGTAGTTTTTCATCAAGATATGGTTTAGTGATAAGTTGGAGTTGTTATTGTGAAAATGACCCAGGTTCAAATCTTGATGTACATGCTCCTCCCCTTTATGGGGTTTACATGGTATAGCTATTGATTGAATGTTGTTGATGTATCCTTCAAGAAAATTATTTTAGGAATTGGTAAGACACCAATAAACCATATTATTCACTTAAGTGTGTGAGGGTGGGTTGAGTGTATTGTCCATTAAAAATGGGCTCCCGTTAAGAAGCTAGTTGGGTTGTGGTGTAGCATCAACTTGGAGAGATTGTTGTGAAAATGACCCAAGTTCATATCTTGGTGGCATGCTCTTCCTATACATGGGGTTTTTTTGGATGTGGTTATTTATTATATTAAATATTTTTTTATGTACCCTTCACGTAGATTATTGTATGACATTGGAAAGGTACCACCAAACCATATTCTTCACATAAGCATGTGAGGATGGGTTGATATTATTTATGTGTTTATTGTTTGTAAAAAGATGGATTTCCATTAAAAAATTAACAATTAGTGATTCATTATAGTTGTTAATATTAGTTTAGTGAAAACAATAAATAAATAGTCCAACGAACACTATAACTATGATTATGATTAGTAATTGATTATAATTGTTACTACTACTATTATTATTATTATTATTATTATTATTAATATGTAAACTATCATGGATATTTCACTAGATATTTCATCACAACATATATAATAAAATACCGAAATATTTACTATGAAGGTTAATTTCCTTTAAATCTCAGATTTTTTAATTACTAGTTTTCTGCTAAAAAATGTATGAAATAGATGAAATGCAAGAAATAGAGAATATAAATAATACACACACCATCCACAAATAAACACAAGATGTGACCTAGAAAACCCAATACGGGAGAAAACCCAGCTAGAAGTTAAGGCTTATCTGCTCTCTTTTCTTCGAATTCAAATACAAAGAAAGAGGCACTCTCTGTGGAGTTGCCTTTAACGTTGTTGCTTGTATGGCTACTATAAAATATCTCCTCCTATATTATAATTATAGAATACCACTCTCAAATTTTTTTCTTAGCTATGGAACAAGATACAATGCAAAATAATGGAACCCCTTCTCCTCGTGGCAGCCCGGTATTTAACATAGCCCAGTAGTTGTCTAGGATTAAGGTATTGACTTCATCAACCCTCAATTAGTGATCAATTTTAAACTTATGGAATGTTCTCTAAATTCACTATGTGGCTAGCCCCACATGTTTAAGTAATAGGAGTTGGCATAGCATCCACTTGCACCATGGTGATCAAAATGGTAGGTCCACTTGACGTAGGCATAACTTTCACATACAAATTCTTATTGAAGCAATTCTTGCACCGTTGGAAAGGTATCGGTGTGTAGAATATAGTTGGTGGCTCCATAGTAAGGTTTGGACCATAAAAAAAGTGTCATTTGATGCCTCAAAATGGCTCTGAAATATTTTAGACTGTTTTTTGGACCCAAATTTCCAAATTGGAGCCAGTTGCTAAAATGGATCTACAAGTTTATTCCTCCAACATTTTTCACCCATAAAGCATCGAGATAGATGAAAAATAATGATCCAATTCGAATCATACCTCCCCATCTAGGGAGGATTTTGGTTCCCAAAATATTTACTGAATGAGGTGAGGAAATTTTTCTTAGAACCTTCTCCTTCAAATATCACTTTCCTTAACCCAATTTTCCAAAGGTCATGTTTCTCTTGTCGTGTAGTTCTTGATCACTTCTAAAAAATTGTATCCTCTACCATATCTTCCTGAACACCTAGTGCTAAGTCATCCATAGAATATATGACCTACTCCTCCTCCTGATCCAACATGGAGAGCTCGTAGAGTTTGAGGTTATCCACATTCATTACTGATTAAATGTGCATGTAAATGGGTAGACTAAGTCTATAGGCATTGTTTGCACCCTTTTCGTCACCTTGGTCAGCAAATAAGAGGTGCTTACATGCCCAGTTGGGTCTTCCTAAGCATGACAGTTGTAGAAGAAAGAGTTAGAGAAAGAAAAACAAAGCTATAAGCAAGAATTAAACTAAAACAAATTAAAATTATAAGCATATGGATATAGAGATAACAAAACACAAAAAAACCAATATCACCAATGCTTTTTTAGGCTGGTCTATTGATGAAATCAAAGCACAATGAAGAAAGGGGACTATGAGTCCCTTCTTCCTCCAAAGGAAGGCTCTTGGACCCTCACAAACTTGCTCTCCTTACAACAAGAAAATGAAAATGGTGATGAAAGAACTCCTAGCACATCCACTCAATGGAGAGGT
>ML776581.1:4845959-4906554 GCA_009831015.1 Picea engelmannii
TCCTTACAACAAGAAAATGAAAATGGTGATGAAAGAACTCCTAGCACATCCACTCAATGGAGAGGTGGATTGCTCAATGAAATGGTGCCAATGTGTTATTGCCAAGGAGTGAGTCCTTAAAACAATCTAGGCAGCATAACATTGCATGAAATTCCTTGAGAAAATGAGGTTTCTTCATGACTTTTTATAGCATTGCATTGGGTGATTATGTAACTCATTTGTAGTGTGAAAAGAGGCTCTTTAGGGCTTTATTAGGTCTTTGACCAGCCTACCATGCGGATTCAGATCAGATTTGAGGGTCAAATCGGCTTGGGAGCTAATCCATAAGTGGTTGGGAGGCTGACCAATTCAATAAATGCGTCGTTTAGCAGGTGCGCAGGTTTTTGTGCCAACAGCCGTGCATCGTGCACCTATGCGCGCATGGTACGTTCATGTTCCGCGCATAGGTGCATATGGCTACTTTGTATAGTTTTTTTACCTTTTTGGAATGCTGTGAAATTAATTCAGTGACATGAATGACTTCATTACTGTTTGACGATGCTGAGTTCTTGTCGCCATGTGCAGACGAAATTTCAGTGATAACAGATGCCCCCTGATGGATGAGGTTAGGAGCATACGTATAGCCGAAATCCATCAATGTTTCTTCTACTGAGAATGTTGTTGTAAGGGAGAGAAATAGTGGGATCGTTCAGAGCGATCCGGTGGAGAAAAAAGGAACTGGTAGGACCTGACCTTCTGAGAGTTGTGCAAAAAAGAGAAAACTGTGTACAAACAAGGCGGGCATGCCCCATGCTCATGTTATGTAACTCTGAAAAAAGATGACTGAAGTGTTGGTGTAGACAACTGCAGCGCCCTCGGGGGCAGTGATGATAAAGGCAGAAAACAATTCTGCAAAGGAACATACTCTGAACAATAGGCAATGATCGTGGTAATAAGCAACAGCGATGATGTGGGCATTGATGGCCCTACCGAGTTCAGAGGTCTTTGGCAAATGATAAATAACTGCAATAGTCGCAAAGTAAGACCCACCATAACACGAGAAAGTGTTGGCGTCGAATGTTATGGGGGCCAACGACAGCAGGGAGCAATGGTGTTTCCCCCTGTGTCATCCGAGATCTCTCATTGAATGGAAAATGAGAATCAAGATACTGTCGCCCTTCCGAAAAATTGTGTTGATGTCGACAAAAGGGGGACGTGACTCCCAGAAGCAAAGGGCTTCGTGGAATCTACTGAGGTGAGGAAGTGGCAAAGTTACATGGACAAATTCAAGAAGTGGGAAGACTCAAGACTGCCCTTGGTTGGAGGATGTATGAGATAAAAAGTGGCCGCAACCGCGTAACAAGGTCGAGTGTCAGGGGGACGACAAGACCAGTGATAAGTTGTGCCAGAGGCGGGACAAGGTGAAAAAGTTCAGAGGGTAGAGGTAAGTGGCCTGTGGAGTACTCTGAAGATATGGACGATGCCGGTAAGGGTAGATGATAAGTAATTCTCCAACCAAGGGTGACATGGGTTGCGTGTGGCCAAAAGAAAGAAAGTCGCCAACGGTGACGACAAAAGAAAATGTAATGACCAGAAATAAAGGCATTGTACAATAAATAATGAATAATTTGGGGAGAAATGTACAAATACATAAACGGGTGCCCCAGTGTGAAATGAGTGCCCCAGGGAGGGCAGAATTTTCTTGGAAAACTGATGAAGGGTTGGGGCCCCATTGGTGAGTTTCTATATGAGGTGGGCGAAATGAGGATAGGTTCGCAGATGGGCAAACAGATTGTGGATGAAATGGAGGGTTCATGATACTGCGGAGGTGCAGGTAAAAAAGAATAGAATCGTAAAGAGATAATCTGGGAGTCCATGTGGGAAAGATAGCAAAATGAGGAGAAGGAGTATGTGGTTGATTCACGACATGATGAAAGACTATCGGGACTCCCATCCCTAAAGGGTAAAGAACAGCATGAGTGTCAAAAAGTTCCAAAAGGTGCTATGAATGGGACAACTCATGTGGGTAAGAATGCTACCGGGTAACAGTACCGAAGATGCAAATGGAGGTGTGGGTACTGCAGAGCCGGGAATGAGGATCCTAAAGGCCAATATCAACGGGTGTGACTGGAAATGTAAATGCAATACAGTGGGAGAGACTACATGCCAATGTTGAATATATACTTGAAGGGATGATGTCAATGACCGATGAGAAAGTACCTGCACACATAACAACCAAATACCCAAAGTGAACAATATCTGAAGAGAATCAAAGATATGAGCATGTATTTGACAAATGTGACAATGTGCGTGCGTACCTAGCCATGATATGAAAAAAAGGTGCCCCGGGGGCTTGGGATGAAAAGTGACCCAGGGACAACTATGATGTAGGTGGCGGGATGCTGATCCCGTGGCTGAAGACGGTTTGAAAAATGGACACCTTGGGCTCCCAGAATGGTGAGTGGAAGTTTGGCAAAAGGCCTATATATAGTTGTAGGGCCCACATTGCCACCTCATTTGTACCTGTTGCAACAGTGACTGGACGAGCATATTTCAAAGGAGATTTGGAGATTCAGGGAGGACGAGGCATCCGATCGACGTTCTGCGGGTATCAGGTTAGTGGTCTGATCATCCTACATAGAAATAGGTTTTCAATTTTTAGGCAGGGTTTGTACAGAAGGTCGTACAGGGGTATTTAGGGGGTTTTTAGGGGGTGTGGGGCCCACATGCACGGGCGATTCGGTGAAAGGAGTGCATATGTGCGCTCCTGTAAACCGAACATACGTGCATAGGTGCACAGTAGGGGGAATTTAAAGCGCGCCCGAGAGGCACGCATGTGAGTTGAACAGGCGCGCATCAGTGCGCGCCTTTAGGTTTGACAGGTATGCATTTATGCGCATCTGTAAAATGAGCAGGCGTGCATAAGGGCGTGCCTGTGAAATGAACAGGTGTGCATTGATGCGCACCTGTTCAGTGTACAGGTGCGCGTATATGTGCGCCTGTGCAATGAACAGGCGCACATGGGTGCGCGCCTGTGGGAACAAAAACCGCGCCTAGGAGGCAAGGTTGAAGGGTAAAAAATGAGTCTTTCTGATGATGTTGATGGTTATCTGAGCTGATATAGGAATTTTTGTTGGTTGCAAGTGGTCAACAGTGATGATGCCAGTGTGGTGGCGAGAGTGATACTGGGCCTAGTTGCAAGATGTTGTGGCTATTGAGGAGCCTGGGGTGAGAGCGACTTTAGCAACCTTTGGGTTGCTAAAGTTCTTTGAGTGCCCGTTGATACGGGCACAGGAGTATTTACTACAGTTTCTGCTCCAGATGTGGAGTCCAGAGCTGCACTACTTCCTCGTACGAGGAGAGCAGATCCCCTTCACTGCGGTGGAGGATGTATATTTTCTGACTGGGCTCCCCTTTCAGGGAACGCCCTTACCGGCTGAGCCTGTGCTGCCGAGGGATATAGCCCTTGCGATGATTGCCGAGCGATATTGCTCAGGTGAGAACTTCATGTCGGGGACTGTGGTGAGCATTAGTGCTATAGACTCCCTGGCTCATCGTTGCATAGCGGCGATGATTGTTTGTGTATATGGGTCAGTTGCGACCCAACGGATTAGTGGTGGCCAGTTGTTGGTGATCGAGAGAGTGGTGGGCGGCGAGCAGTTTGCATGGGGACTGACGCTGCATGCATGGATGATAGCGCAGTTGGACCGTTGTCGGTCCACAGGTATAGGAGAGTTCTCTTTTGGGTCTATCCTGGTAGCCTGGTTTTTGGAGAGGGTGTCGATGTTGCGCCCGAGGGTTCTACTGGAGATGTCGGGGGCACGAGAGCTGCGATTGAGGCGGTGGTCTACAGTTTTGGTTCGCCACAGTGGTGGCGAAGGTGGCCACTATTTTTCAGCAGATGCGGCACGGATATGGCGGCAGATGCCACAGGTAGTACTTCGGTACCCCTATGCTGGGGTTGACTTCCAGGGTGACCCAGATATGGTGCTGCCTCTAGGGGAGGTATTTGACCATCGAGGTATATTTAGTATTGTGTATGTTTTTTATTTATGTTGTCTTTTGAGATATCAGTCCATATGTATGTGATATAGATGTTGATACTATCTGTTTGTTTTTTGTTTTGTGCATGTGCAGATGTGGCATCTCGCGGGCGCGAGGTGGATATGCAGAGAGTGTCGGCTCGTCAAGAGCCAAAGAGACGACCGCAGGGAGAGAGACTCCGGCGGGAGGATGTCGCGAAGCGACCTGCTAAGCCCGAGAGGGAAGCGAGGAGGCGTCGGTTCGATGACCCTGGTGCGGGGCCATCACATGCTCCTCCGACGGTGGCTGGAGTGGACTTCGATGACATACGCCGTCATTTGGAGATGGTGTTGCAGGATGTGCCTGAGGGCATGTGGACGCGTATCTAGGATGAGAGCTTCCTGGAGTAGTGTGTGGGGGTGCCGCCACCATGGTGGGCCATAGTGCAGCAAGCAGCAGTGCTTGCTTCAATGACTAGTGGACGCCTGTCGCCGGGGCAGGAGGGTCCTGTGGGTAGTCCACCACCTCCTCCGGAGGGAGGAGCAGGTGGTGGTGCGATAGAGGCACCATGACTGATGTATGATGTATTTGTTGTATATAGGTTGGTGAGCCGATTTTTGTACCAAGGTGTTGTGCTAGCCTGCGGGCATATGTATTTTTGTATGTAAACATTCGGATGGCCTGATAGGCCTTTTATATATATATATGAGTATACATTTTTTGAGATCCTGATGTTGTCTACATGTGTTTGTTGTTGATGATTATGATGATGTCTATTCTATCTATATGCTGTGATAGGATTTGTGAGTTGTTTATGTATGTGTAGCTTGATGTGATATATGCCAATCTAACACCATGTTAGCTATTTGATCTGTTGTTTGATTCAATTGTATTGGAATATGTGTAATTGTAATGGAATCAAAATGTCGAGATAACAGTCTAACCTGCAGGTATTTGCGAAAGAGGCATGGATCGCGTACGCGGTACACATTATTGAGCTGGAGAACGACTAGTTGAGAGTCGAGGAAGATGCTAAGGTGATGAATATGATGACGTTGGGCGTCGACCAGGAGGCCAATGACCGCAGTGTACTCGGTTTGGTTATTGGTTGCTGGCCCCAAACATATGCCGCTTGAATGTAGCATTTTATGTGAGGGGGTGTATAGAGCCCAAGCAGCTGAAGCGAGATTTTGTGTCCAATGGCTGGTGCCATCGGTGTAACCAATGTGGTAAGCTGGTGGAGGAAGCATCTGTCAATAGCACAAAGGATAGTTTAGATGAGAGGTGACGAGAAAAAATATTAAAAACGCTAGAAAAAGAAATAACCTAAAGTAGGAGCACTACGTTTAAGCATAAAATTTATTGAGATATAACCCATTGACGGGTTCCTTGAGCGAGAGGCCTTCGAGAGAGGCTAGGATGTATGTGCCTTTGGTGAGGCAATGTTGGATAATGTAAGGGCCATGCCAAAGTGATTCGAATTTTCCATGGCCAAAGGTATCATGAGCAATATCATAGGCCAGGATGAGGTTGCCTTCGCGGAATGATCGAAGGTTGACATGGCGATCAAAGGTATCTTTGGATCGTTTTTTAGCTGCCTCGTTGTTCTGTAATGAAGATCGGAGATCTTCATCCAGCAACTCCAAGTTCAGCAAGCACTGCTCCATTGGAGCAGTGTCAGGTAATAGCTCAATTGCGGTGTGTAAGGTGGGTATTTCGCACTCAATGGGAAGAGTTGCCTCAACCCCATGGACTAAATGGAATGGAGTGAAACTAGTAGCGGTCTTTATTGTCGTTCGATAAGCCCATAGCGTAGAAAATAACATATGATGCCAATTGGTTTTATGTTTATTAACCGTGGGCTGTAACATGGTCTTGAGAACTTTGTTAACTGCCTCGACCTATCCATTTGACTGAGGGTAATATGGTGAGGAAAACTCATGAGAGAAGCCTAACCGAGATGAGAGTTCGACGAATATCTCATTCTCGAAGTGTTTCCCATGGTTGGAAACAAGTTGGAGTGGTACTCCAAAACAAGATATGACGTGGTTAAAGAAAAAACGCGTTGCAGTGTCAGCGGTGTTGTTGAAAGTGGGCATAGCTTCGACCCATTTGGTGAAGTAATTAACGGCGACAACAATGTATTTGTGACCATTGTTGGAGGGGGGATTACAAGTCATAAAGTCAATGCCCCATTTACAAAAAGGGCATGCAGTAATGACAGGGTGAAGAAGAGCAGGGGGAGCTCGGGCTTTGTTGGCATAGAGCTGACATTGCTCACATCGTTTCACGGCATGAATGCAATTGTGAAATAGGGTAGGCCAAAAGTAACCAGCCCGGATAATCTTTTGAGCAGTGGATATACCCGAAAGATGGCCCCCACATGCGCCTCTGTGGCAGTCGTTTAAGACTCTGTCGGCCTCGTCAATAGTCAGGCACCGACGAAGAATGGTGTCGACGCCCCACTGGTATAGGATGTCACCGATGAAGAGATAGAGGGGGGCCTGATGGTGAATACACCGACAATCATCTCGTGATAGGTGGTTACCGAAATTTTGAGTTCATAGGTAGACGAGGAGGTCACCATACCAAGGATCATCTGAAGCGATGTAAAAAAGATGGTCGTCAGGAAAGTCGGTGTTGACGGGGGCACTGGTGGTGTCAGAGGGGAGGGTCATGACAAGTTCGGCGAGAACGAGGGCCTTCTTACTCTTAGGTGTTGAAAACTCGAGGTCGTACTCTTGAAGGATAACGATCCATCGAGCGAATTTTCTGTTAACTTGTCGACGGCTGAGAAAATATTGCATAGGGTTGGAATCTGCGACGACCTTGGTGGTGCGAAGCAGAATGTAATGGCGCAGTTTTTGGACTGCGAGGACAACTGTAAGAGAAAGTTTCTCTTCATGTTTGTACTTCAAGGGTGGTCCTGAGAGGTTCTTACTAACATTATAAATGACATGTTCATGATTTTAATCTCTGAGCTAGACGAGGACGCCGACTACTGATACAGTTGATGCTGATACATAGAGGATGTAGTCGTTATTATAGTCAGGTGCACTAGTTAAAGGTGCATTTGAAAGCGCTGCTTTAAGATCGTCAAATGACTATTGGGCATAGTCATCCCAGTGAAAGGGGATGTCATGACGTAGTAAGTGAAGAAAACCATGTGTGTGTATGGCGTAATCTGGGACAAAGCGTCGAAGGAAGTTAGCTTTTCCCTGAAGACTTTGAAGTTGTCATAAATTCCGAGGAGGTGGAATTTCGGTGATGGCTTTGACTTTGAGGGGGTCCACAGTAATACCTCTTTGGGAAACGATAAAACCGAGGAGGCGCCCGGCGGTGACACATAACACACACTTGAGAGGATTTAAGCGGATGTTGTACTGACAACATCATTGAAAAATGATTCGTAAATCATTGAGATATTGGGTGCGTTTCTTGGATCGAGCTGTGAGGTCGTCCAAGTAGGCGAGGATGATTTTGGCCAGATCGTGAAAGATGTATCTCATCACCTGCTGGAAGGTTGCGTCGCCGTTTTTTAAGCCGAAAGGCATGACACGATATGAAAAAGTACCCCACGAGGTAATGAATGCGGTTTTATACTGATCGGGTGGGTGGATTTGAATTTGGTTATAGCCATAGAATCCGTCCATAAAGGAGAGAGCCTTGTGGCCGGTGCAGTCGTCGATAATTTGATCGATGAAAGGCGTTGGAAAGTTGTCTTTGGAACATGCATTATTGAGATCGTGAAAGTCTGTGAAAACGCGGATAGTGCCCTGTTTTTTGTCGATGGGTACAGGGTTGGAAACCCATGAAGTGTAAGCAATGGGGTAAATAAACCCGGCCATACGTAATTTGTCAATTTCGGCTTTGATAGCCGTGGCTTTAGATGGGTGTAGCGGTTGCTGTTTCTGGTGAACTGGTGTAATGTCAGGCTAGGTGTCGATGCGATGCTCAACAATAGAGGGATCGAGGCCAGGCATTTATGTGTATGACTAGGCGAAAATATCCCTATATTCCTGGAAGAGGGCTTTGTATGCGACACTTTCTTGAGGAGTGCAAGCAGCTCCAATGGTGATTTCTTCGACGATGCCATTTTTAATGGAAATGTCGATTTTGATGGTGGGGGAAATGTTGGCCATATTACCTTCTTCAAAAGCATCGAGGGCAGGAATGGGATTGTTGAACCAATCTATAGGTCCTGACGAGATAAAATCTTTGGTTTCGACCGTGTAAATGGGATTTTAATTAGGAGGCATGAGGGATTCCTGTGGAAAGAAGAGTGCACGATGATGTAGTGCATCCCAGGGAGAGTCCAGGTGGTGTAGCTCTTCCATTATTTCCTTGTCGCATTGGAAACATTGGGAATGTAAGGGATCGTGAGGAGTGATCTCTGTGATAGTGTGATTTCCCCCTAATGAAGAAGCAGAGGGGGCAATGCTAGGAGATGGTGAGGGTTCACTCGACATAAACCATATGTTGAATTACTGAGGGGTACCTGTGGTGGTTGGGTGGAGAGTGTTCGTAGGGGAATGAATAGGAGAGTTGGAGGGGTTGTGGGGTGAATCCTCAGAGACGTCATTTAAAAACCTTGGGGGCATTGGGAGTGCCTCGAGTTCAGGAGAAATGACATGAAGATCCACTAGTGACAAGGTAAGGTCATTGGTCGTCTCTGCAGGTTGGTGAAGCAGGGACAATTGGCATTGCCTGTATTCTAGGATCATAGGACACTGGTATGTACAATGAGCTAATGAATCACAGAGAGAGAAAGGGCATATCATGTGTTCATTGACTGAAGTGGTGACATAACGGATGTCAGTGATGTTTGTTGGAGAGGACGTAGCAGGGAGTGGGTTGTTCTGGAAGTTCTGGCGTACAGCAGCTAATGTCTATCGGAAGCATGGTAGTGCTGGGAAATCATGGGTATAATGGTCGTACTCTGAACAGATAGCACAAGCATATTTGGTCCTCAACCCTTTACTACTGGAAGGTTGGGTGGTAGTGGGGGGACTAGCAGTAGTGGCGGGTGTTGTGGGAGTTTGATTGAGGGGAATCAAATTCTGTAATTCAGGTAGGGATGGGCAATTGTTGGTTTGGTGGCCCTCTTTCTCACATAGTGCACAAGGTGGTGGTATGCGTGGAGGAAGTGGAGCGGTGGGCTCTTTCTTATTTCTCCTGCCCCCTGCTATAGTTGGGAGGTTAGTGAGTGGGGGGGTAGTGGGGGTGAGGATGGGAATCGTCATGGGAAGTTTGTCCTATGGGGGAAGGGATGGTCGAGGGACCATCTCTGGTGGGTGTAAATACCAAACAAGGATTGCTAACACCATATTAGGAAGTGTGAGCGTTGCGGCTACCTGAAAATCTTCAATACCTGGGGGAGGGTAAAAGAAGGGAATTTGGGTGAGGGGTTGGGGAAGTGTCTCCCAAACAGGATTATTCTCTTGAGGGGATGTGGATTTGTGGACTGTTGATGTTGACGAGTGCGCAGGAGGCTCCAGCGGGAGTGGTTCTGCGACTATTGAGATGTCAGGGATGACTGAAGCCTCCTGAGGAGGAAGAGCATCCTCCATGTGAGTTTCGTTAGATGAGACGACACATACTTGATTAGGGGGAATGAGTGGTGGTGCTCCATGGTACATCCCTAAAAAGGATGGATCTTTAAAAATCCCAAGACCCATCTCGACGAGTGGATATGCGTCTGGGTTGGTGCGGATGAGAGGAAGAATGTTATCGAGATTGGCAGATGGGTTAGGCTCATAATGTGAGACTTGGTCGATGGTTACGATATTCCTGTTGTGGGGGAACATGATTGTCCGAAAGATGGAAGATGTCACTGCCTTCATAGCATACATGTAGCTACGTCCAAACAAGATATTGTAATCGAGTGGAGCGTAGATAACTTCGATGTCAATGAGAATAGTTTTTCCCTCGAGTTCAATGGGGACATTTTGGAAGAGCCCTTCAGGAGATGAAGGTCGTCCGTCATAAGCTCGTAATGTGATGGCGGAGGGTATGAGTTCTGGGGAACCAAGTTTCTTCCATACTATTTTGGACATGATGCATGTAGATGCACCTTCATCGATGATACACCAATGAACAATGATGTTCCATATTTTTACTGGTATTTGAATAGCGACCAGGGTGGGAAGACGAGGTTTGCTGCTATCAAGGTCAAAAGTGATGAGTCGAGTATCGGCAGGGTTGACTTCCCCCAAAGTGGAAAGTAGTGATTTTCGCTGAGTAGGGAAAGTCTGGAGGACTTCCAAGACTGACATGGCAGCCGAGGATTGTGCTAAGTCATCTACCAAAATATAATTATGAGCTGCCCTATCCTGTGGGTTGTGGACATTCCAACACAATGGGATGTGAGGGATGCGAAGTGGTGGTTTGGAAGAAGGGCGAGGGATCACCAATGGGGGGCCCATTGGTGCAGGTTTTTTCTCTGGAGAGATGGGAGGAGACTCAGCGGGTGTATGATACTGACGATTATGCGTTTGCAGAAGAATTTCTTCCTCACTGGTGAGGAGAATTGTACGCTCTACTGGAGTGTTGGGGTTGTGGTATTTTCCTACCTGAGGTGGGGGATGTTGTGTGTCTTGTTGGGTGTTTATCACACCTTGATGTGGGATAGGATTTTTCAGCACGACGGGAGGGGGTTGGTGTGCGTATTGTTGTGGTGCCTGCTGAGGGGCAGGTTGTGCAGGAGAAGGGGGAAGGCTCCCAGATTCTTTCAATCGTTTGAAGTCAAGGATCTGGGGGCAATGGTGAGTGTAATGACCAAACTCACCACAAAGGGCACAAGGGAAGATAGTTTTAACATTATTTTTCCCTTGGCGTTTGTTGTTATTGCCCCCTTGGGGGTTTTGGTTTCCTTGGTTCTGGTTGCCCCCAGTGGGTTGGTGCTGTGGGGGTTGATTCCCGCCTTGACCAGGGTTGTTTTTATTCATGTTCCTTCCTTTATTCTTGGCATTGTTAGACGGGTGAGTTGGGTTGGATGTATTCAACTGTTCGAAATTTTGGTATTGTTGAGCGGTAGAGGGTTGAACAAAATTTACCCCCGCATGTGGATGTGGGGGAGCCATGGGTTGGGGAGGACCAGGAAATGGGAAGTATGGATTTTGTGGTGGTACCGATCCATAAGGTACATAGGAAGGCATAGTGCTTTCACTAGTACTATAAGCTGATGTTGAGGAAGTACCACTATTTGTGGGAATAGGTGGATGTATGGGAGGTGTCGGTGGTGGTCCACTGATGGGTGGAGGTATAGAAACAAGGTATGGTTGTTGATAAGGGGGTGGTGGGTAATAATAAGAGCCCCCATATGTTGGCGGGTATTGAGGTGTTCCATACATCGGTGGTGGTTGGGGTTGTGGACCATGGTGTGTGGTGGCACCTATTATTTTGTCTGCTGAGTGAGACATCCCAGGTTTGTCTTGACCAAATGGCACAGGTTTTGGAAGATTAGGAAGCACCGTGTATAAGTATCTTGATTGTGCGTAGATGAGGTCATGTTGTTGGGATTTACTGATGGCTTCCTCTTCAGATTGCGGGAAGGTGGAAGCTACATCCTTTCCAAGGAGAGAGACAAGTGATCTAAGAAACCAGTCGAGACATTGTTGCTTGGTGGTTTCTTCTTTACACAAACTACGCCACCTACGCCACTCATGAATGTGGTCAGGGATATGTGTGGCTGAGGTTTGTTTGAAGTTAGACAGTAGTTCTATACCATTGTCATGGCGGATGGGTAGTTGGAAGAAGGTCAAGAATGCTTTGGCCAATGACTCAAAGGTTGTGTGAGACCCTGATTTTTCTTCGACATACCATTTGGTTGATGGGCCAGTAAGTGTGCGTTGAAATAAGAACAGTCTAATGCAATCATTCATACTGCTATTGGAAGAACACCATAGATGAAAGGTCATGACATGGTTGGTAGGGTCATCCCCTGCCTTTCCTTCAAACTTTGGTATGTCTGAAGGAAGTTTTTTTGGCATTGCAAGCCATGTGGCGTCATGCAATATAGGATCATTGGTGAGTTTGGTGAGATCCGGTATGTTCAGAGAGGCCAAATATGGCATCTGTAGTGGGGTGGGAGGGTTAGCTCTAGCCATAGTGTGTTTTGAACCTGACCCTTGATGGGGACTAGGTGGGTTGGTGTTCCCTCCTTGAGAGGAAGTGGGTCCCCCGCTTCCTTGTAAAGGACAGCGAGTGAACGGATGACCTTGGGAAGTTGACCCAAGTAATGTAGAACCAAGCAAAGTTGATCCTAAGATAGTAGCACTCACAAGAGTGTGTGAAGGAGTACCAATGAGCGGGTACGACTAGATACTCCCCCTAAGATAGGAGGGAGGTTGAGCAAGCGTCGTGAACGACGGGGGTTCTGTGGTTCCCCTATGATGTCAGACTAGTTGTGTGAATGTGTGTGACAAGTGGTGAGAGAAATATAGAAACAAAAATCTTTTGCGTTGAATGTTTACACAATATATATATCCAAATCAAACTGTGATCAGATGTGCATCATACATAAAATGAAAAATAAGCGTATATATGGGTAAGTGGGTTTTGTCTGCATGGGGGAATCAAAAGAAAGCAAATGATCGTGTCCTAGAAGACGTAACGTCCTTCCTCTCAAATAGCACTCGACCTTCCAATAGTACTCAACATTGGGGTCTGAAGTCACCGGAAGAGACACTAGTGAAGGATGAAATAATTGTTTATAATGACGGGTAGAGGGGGCATATCCCTAAAGAGCTGGCGATATTTCCCAATAGCCACACAAAATCCAATCAAGGTGCAACTGCAGCCCACAATTGCCACCTGGGTAGATGTCCTAAAGTTGGTTACTAGGTACCTCGGTCAAAGTAYGCCATTTAGATTTTTGGCCTAATAAATGGGTCACAGGCTAGATCCCGTCCAAGAGGTGGGTGCCTCAAGGGGGGGCGCACAGAACAACCAGACCTCGGCCTTCGACCCTTCACGGGTATCTCCCAGCCTTATGGTGATTGGAACACTTGACTTGGAGGATTTGAAGTTCCCTATTTGACAACCTCTATGTTTGAAAATGTGAGAACCAGATAACGGGGAGTTGTTTGGATGCCTATCCCCGAAATCCTACCTAGACTAAAAATTTATTTTGGCACCTCCTGTGGAGGAAAACTTAGTGATTTTATAGAAAGTTTTTAGATGAAGTTGTTTTGTGAGGCTGGGGGTGAGAACCAACCTCGTTTGATTAAAAGTGGGAGTGGATAGTCTTGTCAAGAAAAGATGGGGTATTTTCGGAATCCCTTTGGAGGAAACTTACTTAGACCTCCATGTTTCAAGAAGAAACTATGTGAGCGAGAAGTGACTTTTGTGTGTGAGTGAAAGTGTGCCAATTTTAGTTATTTAGTTGTCACCTTGCTGCATGTGGACTTCGCTTGGTCCTTACAAAAGTGTGATTACCTAATTAGCTAGATGTCTTTGGTACAACCTTGCGGAATTCAAAAAGCCCTAGGAAGATAGCATGTGGACATGTGGGTCCATTACTATCCTTTAACTCCCTATTGTGAGGTAATCTAGAAAAAGCATGAAACAATCCTAGATTGAACATGTGGGCATGTATGGGCCCGTTACAAACCTTTAAACTCTCCTAGTGTTTTGATCTAAGAAAGCAAAATTTCAACCACTATTCTATCTTTGTAGCATGTGGGCATGTATGGGCCCGTTACAAGTTTAAAATGTGTTTGAAAAATGAAACTAAGAGGGGTCCCAAAAAGGGTTGTTGTCCTCTCCTAAAGGTTTAAAAAACTTTGTTAAGGGAGATGAGATTGTTTTCACAATCTTTTTCTGTTTCTCAAGATCGCTTGGAGGCGCGAGAGAAGAGCATACTCAACGATTGTTACTTTCAACTTCGAGTCCCAAATGTGAGTTTAGATGTGATTAAATATGATTGTCCACTTATGTTATAAGTCAAAGCAAGCCATCCATGTGGCAAAAATCAAATAAGGGAAATTGATTTTTATCCTCCTAAATGCTTATGTGTGCTCGACTAACCCCTTTATATGATGAGGGGACTAAGTGTAATGTGGCTTTACAACATTTTTGACATCATATTTAAGAAGGAAGATGACCTTCCCCACATCCAAAGAACTTACAAAGTGAAATTTTACTCAAATGTGAGGCCTCTAGTGCAGACAGAGGCGCACAGAGCGCAGGCGCGCGAACAGAGTTGAGACAGATAGCGCATGCGCGTGGAGAAAGACTGTTACTAAAGTGCATGCACACACGATGCACGTCTATGGGGTGGAATACTCGCGCACCTGTGACAAACGGCCGAGAAAGAAAATCCGGATGGATTTCTCACAATTCTCCTGTGAATTGACTGGTTAGCAGGTCGGCAGAGGCCAGTTTGTGCACCTGCAAGTTAAGAAAACTAAAAGAAGAGAAAAATAAACCCAAATGAGGTAGGAATTGATACCTTATCCCCAGTATGGTCACCAATCTATTTGCACCCTTTTCATCACCTTGGTGAACAAATAAGAGGTGCTTACATGCCCAGTTGGGTCTTGTTGAGCATGACAGTTATAGAAGAAAGAGTTAAAGAAAGAAAAACAAAGCTATAAGCAAGAATTAAACTAAAACAAATTAAAATTATAAGCATATGGATATAGAGATAACAAAACACAAAAAGACCAATATCACCAATGTTTTTTTAGGCTGATCTATTGATGAAATAAAAGCACAATGAAGAAAGGGGACTATGAGTCCCTTCTTCCTCCAAAGGAAGGCTCTTGGACCCTCACAAACTTGCTCTCCTTACAACAAGAAAATGAAAATGGTGATGAAAGAACTCCTAGCACATCCACTCAATGGAGAGGTGGATTGCTCAATGAAATGGTGCCAATGTGTTATTGCCAAGGAGTGAGTCCTTAAAACAATCTAGGAAGCATAACATTGCAAGAAATTCCTTGAGAAAATGAGGTTTCTTCATGGATTTTTATAGCATTACATTGGGTGGTTATGTAACTCCTTTGTAGTGTGAAAAGAGGCTCTTTAGGGATTTATTAGGTCTTTGACCAGCCTACCATGCGGATTCAGCTCAGATTTGAGGGTCAAATCGGCTTGGGAGATGATCCATAAGTGGTTGGGAGGCCGACCAATTCAATAAATGCACCGTTTAGTAGGTGCGTGGGTTTTTGCACCAACAGCCATGCATCGTGCACCTATGCGTGCATGGTACGTTCTTGTTCCGCACATGTGCGTGCGCACCCAACTTCTGTAAAGCGATCTTCAGATTTTGGTTACTTTGTATAGTTTTTTGACCTTTTTGGAATGCTGTGAAATTAATTCAGTTCCATGAATGACTTCATTACTGTTTGACGATGCTGAGTTCTTGTCGCCATGTGCAGACGAAATTTCAATGATAACAGGCATTATCTCCCACCTTCTCCAATATCTTGAAAGGGTTGTACTACAGAGCCTTGATATTCTTACCAATACCCTACAATATTTCCTTGTTTAGTTGTAACCAAATTATGTCTCCCACTTTGAATGATTTTTCTATTCTATGTTGATCATGTCGTGCCTTGTACCTTTCTTATGACCTATTTAGTGCCTCCTATACTTACAAATGGATCTTCCTAATATTTTCAACATAAGTTTCTTCTTTTAATTCTTCTCTCGTGATGTCTTCCCTCACTCCCCCTTACTATCCATAAACAACATCCAAGGGTGAAGGGGGAAAATACCCAAAAAACATTTCAAAAGGGACTTACCTGTAGAAGTATGGACTGATCTATTATAAGAGTGCTAGATATAGATCATATTTTCATCCCAAGTATTTGGATGCTTATGATTGTAACCCCTCAAAAACTGCACCAAGGTCTTATTGACTACTTTTGTCTTCCCATATGTCTATGGATGGAATGTTGTATATATCTTAAACTTAGTGTCCATCTTCTCCCATAATGTAGTCCAAAATGCATTGAGAAATATTGTATCCTTCCTGAGATGATACTCCTTGGTATCCCAAAGTGCACCCAGACTTGTTCAAAGAACTTGTGTGTTTCTTATTTTTTGTTGATGGTCTTTTTCCAAGGCATGAGAATGAACATATTCTTGAGCCTATCAACTACATGTCTCTTCCTAGTTGTTGCTAACCCTCCCACAAAATCCATGGAAATTCTTTCCCAAGGTCGAGTGGGTACAGGTAAGGGATGGTATAGGCCTTGCTTCCTTTTGTTGGGATTGATGGTACAACAAAATATACATCCTATAATATACCATGCTACATATTCTCGCATTATGGTCCAATACACATACCTTTGTAAGTTGGAAACTGTCTTCCCAACAAAAAAATGTCCTACAATATTGGAGGTGTGAACCTCTCTGATAATCCATAGTCGTTCACCTTTAGGGACACGGAGCTTGTAGAGTAACCCATTCTGGAAATGATAGTCAACCTTTCAATCACCTTCTTCTATATGAATTTATCCATGTAGCGAATGAAACACCTCCTCAAAGTCATCATATTTTGTGTATGCCTCTCTATATGCATCATGGGTAAAAGGCTCCATGTGCATCAAAGTTCCTAAAGCTATAATATTGGATGTGGGTGGTCTTGAAAGTATGCATGTCAACCTATTGGTGTTTCCCTTCTTATATTTAATGACTAGATGAAATCATTGTAAAAACCCCATCCACATTTAATGTCTGGATTGTTGTAGCTTACTTTAGGCTTGCAAATACTATAGAGGTTGGTGATTTGTGTGGATGATGGTTTTATTGCACATTATATAGTGCTTCCACTTATTGATAGCTTGAGATAGAGCATAGATTTCCTTGTCATAGGTTGTGTAGTTGAGAACTTCCCTATGAAATATTTCAAAATGATAACATACATGCCTTCCTCCTTGCACCAAAACTGCTCCCATGGCATACCCACTTGCATCTCTCTCCACTTGTTACCCATAATTTTGTTCGTCATGATGATGTATTGATGATGGTGTACTCAGGCTCTTCATTAGAACTTTATCCTGAGAAAAGTTACCTTTATCTCTTTCCATAAATCATAGTTTTGAGGAAGGTTCGCAGGCTGCCAATACATTTGCCTGCGAGAATGTATGATTCTCGCAGGCTGCTTTAAGCCAGGGTGCGAGAAGTTCGCACTGTGTCTAACTACTAGGGTGTGAACTCTTTCTAAAGAAGGGAAAAAGATGAATTCTCGAACCTTCTAGAAGGATGAGATGGCATTCGAATGGTTATCTAGGTACTGGCTTTCCTGATATTTTGGGATCATTCCTATCCAAGTAACTAATTCATTCTCTCTTATATATTGAGGGGATTCTCATGGAAAAGGTTGGAATCAAACTAGAAAGAGATTTATTGGAGAATTAGTGAAGAACAGTGTGAGGGATTGAAGCTACAACAGCTAGAGAACTTCAGCAAGTCTATCAAAGGTGGTGGATCTTCTTCATGCAAGTGAGCAAATGTGTGTGTCAGAGCCAAGGGTCATCGAAAGGAGGTTTGCAACATCAAGACTCAGGTTGTAATCTTCGCTTTCCATCAATATAATATAGTAATATGTTCCTTTCCCATAAAGCTAATGTCACTTTATTGTATAACTCCTTGATCATATAGATAGATTAACTATTGAATATATTGAGTTGTCTTCACTTCGATTGGTTTGTACTATTGTGGTCTGGACGACACAAGAGCATTGGAGCAAAGCTGGAACAACAAATACCAAATGAAGCGATCATAAGGTATGTTCATGATTCTTGCCTCCTAGTTCATTCAATAGTCAAAATCTAGGGAAAGAGTATTATTCTGTCGTGTTTTGTTCTAGATCCAGGTGGATCTAGGGAGATCAGTTTGTGTCCGCACTTATGGATTTATCCAATAACAAAATTGGTGACTCAACTGGGGATCATCCCATTTTATGGTTGTTTTTTGTATTTTTCTATGGCCATTTGCTCTGGTTTCATTTTTCTCCTGTCCTATCAGTCTCTGAGTCTTCAGGACATCCTGATAGACCTTCTGAGTCCAGAATCTTTTTGCAATTTTACTTCATTTTTCAAATTTTTTGATATGTTCAGAAATTCTCGCACTGCACTCCATTGCAGCCTGCGAGAACTGGTCAGGTTCACACCCTGCTCATAGGGTCCAGTGCGAGGTTCTCACACCTTTCTAAAAGGTTTCCTGTGAGAATCATAGATTCTCGCACTGTGTTATATTGCTTGCCTACGAACAATCTATTTCAAAATTTTGAATTTGAGGTTTGGTCTTTCTAATTGCCCAGATCAGTTGGAATACCTCTTAAGGGTTTATTGGACCTCTGATTGATAGATTTCTTGCTTTAGTTTGCATGTGTGAATAGTCTTAGGTTTTCCAGGATTTTCTTGTCATTTGTGGCTTGAATTTCGTTTCTTGACTCTTCTTGGCAAAACATTCTCTCTTACTTCAGATTTTGAGTGTGTTTGATTCGTTGAGAACCATTGATTGGTTGAAAGTTAAGTACTTGGTTTTTCTCCTTTGCTTATTTGGTTTGAAAGAACATTTTCGTTTGCATTGAGAAGACTAATTGGTTTGCTCTTCATTTTTGCTTTCATTGAAAGAGTTGATTGGGTTGTTATGCTTGATTTGATTTTCTATTCTCATTAGTATAGTGAGAGTTATTTTTGGAAAGTGAACAACAAGTTTTTCTTTCAAAAACATTGTTTTTTGTCTTTAGAAAACATTGAAAAAATAAATTTTAGAGATTGTTGAAGTATTGAAAAAGACACATAGAGAATTTTCATTTGATAAATGATTGTTTGCATTGACATTTGAAAGGAAATTGTGCATTGCATTGTAGTTCAGGGTTGATTTGGAAAATTTTCTCCCTCTCCCATACATAGGATTCATTGAACAAAAAGTGTTATTTTTCATTTTCATTCTTGCATTGTTTGGGTCAGAGTCATACAACACAAGTTTCACTTCCGTTACCTTTGAGTAAACAACAGCTTTTAAAACCATTGTGTAATATTAAAATTTATCTAGTAACTCTTTTCTAGGGATCTTTTACACCAACATTTAGCTAGGCTAGTGCTTTGGAGTAGGAAGAGAGATACACTCTCCAAAATCTCAAAACACACAATAGCATCTTGAGTTAGGGAGTGTTAAATTCCATTTGCAACATATTGTCCTGGGAAGCCCTTCTAACACAAGGGTCAAGCACTAGGTCGCATTGGTGTTGGCAGAGTTACTCACCCTGCTTTGTTGACATCAGTGTAGAGATTGCACGTATTACGGGGATCACTCAGAGGTATACCCACAATGATGAGTGGAAGCCTTTTGATTTGATTTCGGGCTAGATACCTTGTCCTTGCGTGTGGATCGAACTGACGATTGTTCCCCCAGGATTTACTGTTGTTTGTGGTGACCTTAGTGGCCTATCTCTCTAGGTTCTTACCCAAGGTGAATGTGGAGGGGAAAGTCTTCATGGTACCTGGAATTGATGTTGATCAAACTCACTCGGGCTCCTTGGAGGGTATACCCATGATTATGTGTGGGATCTTGCACTAGGGTGTAAGTTCGTTAAGTAGGTCGTCAAAATAATTTTTCCATCCTAGCCCTGCCCCTTCTCGTCTCGTTGTTGCGACGTTGGATTTCATCACCAACTAGTGGCTTCGAAATTAGAAGGTCTTGTTTGCCTAGTGATTGCTTCCTAGATTTATTTTACTAGTGCGTGTTGTTTGTTTCTCAAAGTTGGCCATAGGAATTTCTTTGCGGAGCTTGTCATTCGTTTACAATATCTCCCCCACGTCGCTCATGTAGAATGCAAGGTTTATCTCCAGAGCATCTAGACGAGTCACAAACTTTGCTTACAACTACACCTGAGGATTCTCCTTAGCACGGTGAAGTTGCAGTTGTTATCACACCTCAAGTGGAATCAACTGACTCTCTAGAACCTTTTCAAATTACCAATACTAGAGAGGACTATCGCATTCGCCATGGTGAACGACCTTTTGTGCGAATAAATTATTCTGAAGAAGCAGTTGTTACCTCTTTTGAATCAACCATTGGGCCTTCTCCCGGTGTAGTAGGCCAAGATTCTTTTTGGTCAGCAGACGTCCGCAGGCCCCTCTTTAGTCCTGAGTCACCTGTCATCTCCGAAATCAACCCTCCAGTGTTTTCTGAGACAGAGAATGTACCGGTGAATACCACCTATCACTTTACTCTACCTGCCGAGATGGCCCATCTCGCGATTACTACAAGTGTCCCAACTGGGTTCACTACAGCTGGTCTTCTTCCTATTAACACCCAACGAACGCACCATGTTACTCCGACACTACCACCTGGCTACCATGCATTGAATTCTTTGTTGAATGCTTCAAATCCAACACCTCCACAAACTCCTTCTGGTACTCCTAGTGGTCCTTTTCATGGGCACCCTATTCCCATTTTTATCCCGACACTACCTCAATTTCCTTCTGGCAATCCTAATCCTAGTGGCACTATCCCGACTATTGCACCAAACCTGTAGATTCCTGTTGGTGGACAAGGTGGTACGATTCAATTTCCTCTTACTCGTCACAATCCAATTACTACACAACCTTCGATTGGCACACAACCTACGATAGAGGGACCAAAATCACCTTTTGGACAAAACATACCTCTTGAATTGGCCCAGTATTGGAATCAGATTCTACAAAACTTTCCTCAAAATGTTGGGGGGCAGCAAACTATCCCTACTATAGGCCAACCATATCCAGGTATACCTAATCCTATTTGGGGGCAGAGTCAAAATACTCAAACTCAGGTCCCTACTCACACTCAAGGTTACCATCCTTGGAATTACTATCCTCACCAACCACCACCGAATCAGCACGGGTCTTCCCACTATGGGCAGACTGCATAGGGTCCTACTGGTTTGTCGACAGGGTTTCCACCTCAAAGTCACCAGTACCCGCAGGTGAATAGACAGTTACCTTTTCTTGCTACTTTGGATTTGCCAGATTTGTCTAGGATTCTAAATGATCCTATTTGTCACTCTCCCCAATGGCCTGTTATTCCAGCCAAGCTTCCATGGGACATTCCGAAATTCGATGGAAAAGTGGGAGAGGACCCGAACAATCACGTTATGAATTTTCATCTATGGTGTTCATCCAACTCGTTGATGGATGATTCTATTCGTCTACGTCTTTTTCAATGAACCCTTACAGGTTCCACTGCGAAGTGGTATATTGAATTGCCATGAGGTTTCTTCTTTGATTTTAACACCCTAGCTATGGCTTTCCTTACACATTACCAGTTACTGATCCGTTATGATACTGGGACTGAGATTTTAAATTCCTTCAAAAAAACTAAAGGAACTCATATATCGGATCATATCCATGAGTGGCGAAGGAGACGACGTCTCATTAAACTTGAACTCCCTGATCAATTACTGGTCAAATGGTTTACGAAATCCTTTGTGAACGAAATTGGTAAGGACATTTCCATGGGTGGTGTTGTCATGGAGGAGCAAGCTATAAGTCGTGCTCAATATCTTGATCTCATTTATTTGCAAACGGGAACACTTTACGATTTGCTACCTAAATTACCTTGTCCTGGTACTTCCAGCGCTTCAACTACTCCAGCTACCTCGCATGTAGCTGATGGTGTGATTGGTACTACCCATGCCCACTCACATTCTGTTTCAAGTACAACCCCTAAATCGACATCTTCTAATGTTCAAAATACTCCGTCTCCTACCACTCCCGCCGGTAAAACTTCTGAGGTGAACGTCGTTCAATCCACCCCGACTGGTAAAAATAAATCTAAAAAGGGGAGAGGCAAGAATAAGGAGGGAAAAAATAATAATCAAACTGAGCAAGCTAAAATCCCTCCTGTTGAAGATCGGGATAAGCGCAAACCACGATACCCTTGCCTTATATGTGGTGACGATCACTACACAAAGGATTGTCCACGACGTGCCGAGGTTACTAAGTTCCTTCAGGGAACACCCAAACCATCTACGCCGGCAGTCTTGTCTCAACCCTTCCCGTCTCAACAACAGGCTCAGTTGGTAATACATGAACAACCATCTACTTCTACGACATCATATGTTTTGATGTGTACCGGTGATTCCAAAAAAAATAACGTTGCACTCACGACTAGAGCCAAAGATTATACTCCATCTAAGGAGAAGGTTGACGATTTACCTCCTACTTTGGTACAGCCCTCTCCACCGTCTCCACATACGAACGGTCCTCTTCATCTAGAATGAACGAGCCTTGATACAGTTCTGTGACCACCCCCAAAAGGTGTCGTTAAGAAATCGTCTTTCAATCCTCATGCTCGTGCGGCCCAGAACTATAGCATTGTCGAAGATCTGGCCCAAGCACCTTCAGCGATGTCAGCCCTTGAAGTCCTTCAGTCCTGTCCTGCACAACGAAGGGCTCTATTGAAAGCTATAGGTGGAATTGATCCTACAGATACGAATTTAATAGTCTTTGATTTGGAAGATCATATTCCAAGGTTACCCCCTCAGCTTGCGTTCCAGATACAAGTTGTTGTTTCTGATAAGAACATTCTTCGAACTGTTATCAATGAGGGTGCCTCTACGTGTGTAATGTCTTTTGCTTGTTGGAAATCCATTGGATATCCTCCTTTAAATGAATTAAAAAATACTTTGAAAGCCTTTAATGGATCTGGTTTTAATCCTTACGGTGTCCTTCCATCGTTGCCTATTACTCTCGAAGGTAAGACAGTCCAAGTTGAAGTGGAAGTTTTCGATGCTCCCCTTGATTATAATCTTCTGCTTGGTCGTAGTTGGATTGATTCCATGCGTGTTGTTGTGTCAACACTTTTCCGTGTAGTCCGCTTTCCTCATCAGGGAAAGGTTGTTACAGTTGATCAACTTGCCTTATTTAATTCCGATACTCGTACTGGCAACATGCCATTTATAGATAAGACCCCACCGGGTTACGAGAATGTCGGGGTAGGACTTTTAAAAGATTCTTCCTTAATGGGTACTTTCCCCATTCCACCGCCCGATGTTCCACGCCCATCAATTGATTCTATAAATATGATCTCCACCATACCTCATGAACTTCCTGTGTCTTCAGACCCTTGGATAGTCCCTGACCCTGGAGATCACAATCGTTTCAGCGACGTCATGTCATTAAGTCCGGTTGAGTTTTCTTATCAGACGATTCACTCGGCAACACCTTCTACACTCTCTCTTGATGAGTTGTCTCTAGATCCTTTCCATGTCATATTTCCCACTGACGATATGATCATGTCCGTCATGGAAGACACCCCTTGGGACGATGGGAATCATTGTTCCATACTCTTTTTGGAAATACACACTCTCGAGAACTACCAACGGATTTTGACCCCGTCAATCGTTGTTGTCATATCGACTGTTCCCGGATCTTCACATGATGTGTTTGCCGAAGGGAACCTCAATAATATTTCTCCCACGCTTCCCATTGACATATCTATTAAACCTGGGATAGTTGAAAATGTTCACATTGGAGCTTCATGTTCTCCAGATGAAATCGTTACCTATACATCTTTGTTCAAAGAATTTCGTGACATTTTTTCCTGGAGCTACGAAGAGATTCCAGGTATCGACACCACAATTGTTGTACATGAGATAAAGACATACCCCGAAGCTAAACCAGTCTGGCAGCGCCTTCGTTCGGTCCATCCCCGTAAAGCGGCGACTATCAAGCTCGAGGTTGAAAAACTTCTTAAAGCTGACTTTATTTATCCTGTGGCTCTGACCGAATTGGTTTCCAACCCTGTACCGATTGATAAGAAAGGTGGCAGTATTCGTGTATGTATTGATTATCAGGATATTAACAAAGCCTGTCCGAAGGACAACTTTCCAACCCCTTTCGTCGACCAGATTGTCGATGACTGTGCCGATAGTGAAATCTTCTCTCTCATGGATGGTTTCTTCTACTATAATCAAATTAACATCGCTCCTGAGGACCAACATAAAACTGCTTTTATTTGTCCTTTGGGTACTTTTGCCTATAGGAAACTTCCCTTTGGTCTTAAGAACATTGGCGCCACGTTTCAACGTGCTATGTCTTATTCTTTTCACGATATAAAGCATATCATTCAACCCTATTTGGATGATTTACCAGCTCACTCTTTATGCTGAGTTGATCACCCACTCATCTCCGAGCTATTTTCATTCATTTTCGGTTCTATCGTATTCGTTTAAACCCTCGTAAATGCGTTTTTTGCGTAGAATCCGGTCATCTTCTAGGTTTCATCGTTTCCCATCAAGGGATCAGGGTGGATCCTCTGAAGGTTGAGGTGATTCTCAATCTCCCTCCTCCTTCTACACTGTGCCAGTTGCAAAGTTTGCAAGGGAAAGCAAACTTTCTTCATCGTTTCATCCCTAATTACACAGAGATTACTCGTGGTTTTACACGGCTACTAAAGAAATATTCTGAGTTCGTCTGGGATAGCATTGCTAACAATGCTTTTGAGGCTTTGAAGTTGTCCCTTACACGAGCTCCACTTCTCTTCCCTCTTGACTATAGTCGTGATTACTTTATTTATCTTGCTGCCTCTGAGTATACCATTGGCATGGTTCTAGTTCAAGAGGATGATGCACACGTTGAACATGTTATTTATTACTTGAGTCGAAGTATCACATCAACTGAAATCAAGTATCAACATGTTGAAAAACTGGCTTTGGTTGCCGTTCAAGCCGTTCAATGCTTTCGGCATTATATTCTCTCAAGGAAAACTACAGTGATTTCGCATTGCAACCCTATGCAACACATTTTGACACGTAAATTGCTAGGGGGAAAGTACTCCAAATGGATTGTCATACTCCAGGAGTCTGACTTGGAATTCGATCGTGACACGTCTAATAAATCCTTAGTTTTCGCTGAGTTTATATGTGATTTTCCCCACTCTGCCACGGAAAATGTAGCAGTAGATTCGTTACCCGATGAATCTCTTTTCCTTATAAGCACTGATGATCTTTGGTATGGAGATATCATTATATATCTCCAAACCCAAACTTTTCGCCATGCTTTGTCTAGTACCGAACGACGTCGTATCCGCTATCAAGCGCGTCAATACATTATCCTCGGGGATACTCTTTATCGTCGGGGAATTGACTCTGTTTTTCGACGTTTTCTGAATTTTGACGAAGCCGAGAAAGCTTTGAATGAATGCCATTCCAGAGCATGTGGTGGTCATATGTCTGGGTATGCTACTACCAAGAAGATCTTAAGAGAAGGGTATTTTTGGCCTTCCTTTTTCAACGATTGCATTACTGTCGTTCAGAAGTGCCATGCCTGCCAGACCTACAATCAAAAAATTCGGTCACATCCTACTCCTCTTCATCCTGTGGTCTCAGTTGGTCCTTTTGCGAAATGGGGCATTGATTTCATGACATGTCATCCTCACTCGGCCGGGGGGCATGGTTACATCATTGTAGCTGTTGATTATTTTACAAAATGGGCCTAGGCGATGCTGACATTTGATAATACTGGAAAGACTGTATCGTTGTTTCTTTTTAACCATGTCATAGCTCGTTTCGGTGTTCCCCAAGCTATCGTTACTGATCATGGTATTCATTTTAGGAATTTTATGATGTATGAACTTACGGAAAAGTTGGGTCTTCGTCATGATAACTCAACACCCTATTATCCGCAAGCTAATGGCCAGGTCGAAGCAATCAACAAAGTTCTTATAACTATGCTTTGATGGATGATAGGCATTCATAAAACAAGTTGGCACACGATGTTGTTTTCGGCATTGTGGGCGTATCGGACATCTGTCAAATCCGCTACGGGGTTTACGCCCTTTCGATTAGTCTATGGTGTGGAATCCATTCTTCCCATAGAATGTGAGATACCTTCTCTGAAGCTAGCTGTCGAACTCTTACCTAATACTTTTGTCGAAGAAGAACGTCTATTGTATTTGATGCGATTAGACGAAACTCGACGTGACGCCACTCTAGCAATAGAAGCCCAGAAGAAACGTGTTAAGGCACAGTATGACAAGCATGTCAAGCCTCGCGTTTTCTCTGAAGGTGATCTTGTTCTTCTATATGAACAGGATCAAGATGTCTTAGGAGCTGGGAAATTCGAACCAATGTGGCGAGGTCCTTACATTGTTTGCCGAGTTTTAGAAAAAGGAGCATATGAGCTAGTCGATTACGATGGTATCCCTTTGAGTGAACCCAGGAATGGGTTGTACTTGAAGAAGTATTATGCATAAGTCATTTGTGCACAAGTACTTGTATTTTATGTATCATACTTTTTGTGTGTTACTTTAGTTTTCTTTTGACGTTATCTGGTCTCTGCCCTTATGTGACGTTGTGTTTGATTTTCAGATGTCAGAGTCTTCGCTACCCTATATTGGCTTCGTTGATGGTGCTAGCTGTAGTACTCAGAACTTAGCTTCCGTTGCATGGGCAATATATGCCCCAACCAACGAACTTATATCTTTACGAGGTGTATGTCTTGGCCATGCAACCAACAACATTGCAGAGTATAGCGTCATTATTTAATTATTGGTTGATGCTATCTCGCTCGGAATTCATCATTTGGTTGTGCGAATCAACTCGCAGCTTGTGGTACTACAGCTAAGTAATGTCTACTCTATTCGAAGTCCTACTTTATTACGAGTGTATTTGTGAATTCGCCTCTTGGAACGATATTTTGATCACATTGAATATCAGCATATTCCTAGATGTCTTAATACATTAACAGATGCATTGGATAATTATGTATTGGATAGACATTTGAACCATTTATAAATCAAACAAATTTAAATTCATACAATATAAAGTAAACTGGTAGAACTGTATATAATGATCAAAAGAGTTTGTTGTTTTTACAAAAAGTTTGTCCGAAGACCAAAATATCAAAAATTGAAGCTTATAGCTTCTACAAAGTGACATCACGGATGACGTTCATGGTAACACACAACTGCCATAGCAACCCTACGGAGCAGTCGACCCATAGATGTTGATACCCCTACAGTGTGACATTGATCGTGTCGTGGAATCTCTTCCAGAGTCATGTCTGGAATGTCTGTTGTCATGCCCTCTAAATTCTGTTCCACCACCTGATAATCTTCGACATACTATGGTGTTGCTGGTGCTACTTCTCCTCATCCCTAGATAGGAGAAGTGCCAGGAGGTCTATACGGTCCAACATCTGTGTTATCAACAAACATTTTGTGTTAGTCTTCAGATAAATACATAAAACAAAAACATTTAAATATGATAAAAATTCAAAAACATTTAAAAAGAGAAAATGCATGTACTTCTTACCGAGGTCTCCCCACTGAGCATCCTCAGGAAGTGTTATATCCATATCTCCTCGGAAATCCAACCCAGCATAGGCGTAGTCATCGACCATCAACATCTGGTTTTGTAGCCAGTCAAAGAAAATATCGTCATATTTGATGATGGGTCCTGCCACATGCCGGGCCATGAGCCGACACCACCTCAACATCCTTGGATCTCTGGGACCCAGTAGGTTCCACTCATCCTGAAGTCTAAATACAGGGACCCTCTCAAGGAAGAAGGACACTAGTAAAGATCCATATCCAAATTGTTTCAATTCACCTCACCTGCATTTAGTTAATTGCCTTTTGATACTGCGAAGCACAGCATCCACCCAGTTGAATACTCGGGGCTCAGTACACTCGATGGCGTACTAGAAGTAGCTCTATAATGCCATATGAGGAGCAGAACTCCCCGCCATTTGAGCTATAGTAAAGAAGATAGTGCGGAGGGTCAAGTCTTGTACCCCCTAGATAGCCACTTTTCCCTTTTTCCTCTCAGCCTCCGGTACACAGTATTGATTGCAGTATTCACTCATCTTTAATCCACCGCCTCTACTACCAGTCAGACTGACATGATACCCACGCCTGGACAATCCGATCAAGAAGTATATGTCCTCAATTTCAATGGATAATGTGTGAGCTCCTACATTGAAAACCTGTTGATCTGGGTCCCACATACGGACCAAGTATTCTAGTAGTCTGACTTGGGCCTTCATGCCCGGGATGCGGAAGTATTTTAAGAGCCCACAATATCTCAATGCAGCTATGGTGGGAGGATGATTCTCAGCATTTGAGTTATCCTCCTCATGTTCTCGTTCTCACCACTCGAGCACCATATTTGTGGCTATTTATCTGCACAAGGAACATAGAAAGAGGATTAGTCATTTTGTTCATGATCTAAAACTTTTTCATTGGCTAAATATTTAAAAAAAAAATGAGTTCTGCGCTGCTCGCAGGTGCCTTATTATAAACAGTGCGAACACCTCGCAGGTGTCTCAAATCTCACCTACGAGAATGCATCATTCTCGCAGGTCTCGTATGGGCTGCCTGCGAGAATGCCTATCCGCATGTAGGGTTCAAAAATCCACTTAAAAATGAAAAACTAACCAATGAAATCAAAATTTTAAACCATGAAAATGTCAAGCATGAAGGGCTTACTGTAATGCTACAGACGGCTCGTCAAATGATCTCTTGTAGCTCCCAAAAATCAACGCCGAATTCGGAGGGTAAAAAGGGGGTTTTTGGAACTCAATAGTGAAAATGTGAAATGATATGGTAAAAATGTGTATTTACTCATTTAATTTACTTTTTACTATGTCATTTTTGGGTTTTTCTGTTTATCTATTGTTTAAATCTAATTACTAATATCGTGATGAGTGTAATGACTTGCAGGTGTGTCGACAGTGATGGTTACATACAAGGGTATGGATATATTTTTCTCCGTTATGGTGTGTTTTTTATTGTTTTTTATGGTTTTTACATAAAACCTCGAGCGTCTTTTTCTCTGTTCTTGCACTCGTGAAAAACATAAGAACGTGATCGAGCATAGTTTTATCACTTTTTCAGGCTCAACAAGGTTATACGAAAAAGGAACCCCCATGGAGTCCTCTTTAAGCTCTTTTTAGACTCTCTAAACATGAAAAGATCGTCGAGCGACCTTGCTATTTTCACGCTCGATAAAGTATTTGAAGTACACATCTGGTAAGCGATAATTTCTCTCTTTTTCGGTCTTATCTAGACTATTTAACGAAAAAGGAACTGAAAGAGTTCTATTTTAAGTGTTTTTCCAAACTCTATAATCTTGAAAAACCTTCGAATTTACTATCTCTGGACTCGTTAAACAAACATTGACAGACTCGTGATGGGACCGAACCACTCCTTCTTAGGGTTCGTTAAACATACTCTGAGGGACTCATCCGAAGGATGAGCTTATATCAACAAGCATATGTGATCCTCTTCAATCTTGCGTAAAAATAAAGAGGTACTTGCCATAAATGGTGGGGTAAATTTGGGAAAGGGATATGTTTCATTTTCGTATTGATTGGCAGTAAGTGTCGCTCTTGAACATGACACCCCCTATTCATCATTTGAAGCCGGTTTGGGAAATCCATTTGTCTCTCTTTCGATTAATTACAAGGTCATTCCATGTGTCGTCTTTGAGTCAATGCTGCCAAATCATTGGTCGTGTCATTCATATGTTCAAGAGAAGTCCTTTTGAAACCTATATTGAGTCGGCCATCTGCAGTTATCCATTCTCTCGGTCGGCCGTCCCTATGTCCAGTCCAATTGCAATGTGCTCCGTTTCACCTTCAAACTCTGTTACTCATTTTGTTTCATTGATGGGGGATACATTAAGGCCCTCCTGTGACGAGTTTTGTTCCGTCAACTTCAGCTCATTCTCCGGAATCAAGACTCAGAAATTGTTTAGTACCTTGGAGCTTGCATGCCTCAATGGCAAGTTTCCTCGCTTTCGACAATGGGTTTTCATCATTGACCCCTGATCGAAAGATTCCGTCGTATGTTCGACATCAACTCATTTATTCACACTCGATGGATTGTACTATGGTACCTTGGGAGTCATTGACATCAATGGTGATTTCCCTCGCACTTGTTAATGGTTACATCAATGACCGGAAATCAAGTGGTTTCTACCATGTTCGACTTCAACACATGTAATCACATGGTTAGATTCGTACTTTGGGCGACGAGATTGAAGACCCTGGATATTATCTTTGTGATTCAGGTTGCGATGGAGTATGTATAATTTGTGACACATAGATCCACTGTGTATGTTTCGTGGCTATATTGTCTTGATTTGAAATTTCTCGGATAGATCCACAGTGTATTCCRGTGGCTATGCTATATTTTGATGGCATGGATCCACAGTGTATGATTGGTGGCCATGACCCATGTCTATAATGGCGTCAGTCTRTGATCTAAGTATGGGAATGCCTACCTCAAAATTGATATATATGATATTCTGCATATGCTTGGGTGTTTGTAGGTTTTCGATTAGATGTGCTCTTGGTTCTCGACACACACATGCAGCTTACAAAGTCTATCGACTGTCACTGGTTCCAATATCAGACTTTGGGGGGCATTCTGTTACCCATAATTTTGGTCGTCATGATGATGTATTGATGATGGTGTACTCAGGCTCTTCATTAGAACTTTATCCTGAGAAAAGTTACCTTTATCTCTTTCCATAAATCATAGTTTTGAGGAAGGTTCGCAGGCTGCCAATACATTTGCCTCCGAAAATGTATGATTCTCGTACGCTGCTTTAAGCCAGGGTGCGAGAAGTTCACATTGTGTCTAACTACTAGGGTGCGAACTCTTTCTAAAGAAGGGAAAAAGATGAATTCTCGAACCTTCTAGAAGGGAATCTTCTAGAAGGATGAGATGGCATTCGAATGGTTATCTAGGTACTGGCTTTCCTGATATTTTGGGATCATTCCTATCCAAGTAACTAATTCATTCTCTCTTATATATTGAGGGGATTTTCATGGAAAAGGTTGGAATCAAACTAGCAAGAGATTTATTGGAGAATTAGTGAAGAACAATGTGAGGGATTGAAGCTACAACAGCTAGAGAACTTCAGCAAGTCTATCAAAGGTGGTGGATCTTCTTCATGCAAGTGAGCAAATGTGTGTCAGAGCCAAGGGTCATCGAAAGGAGGTTTCCAACATCAAGGCTCAGGTTGTAATCTTCGCTTTCCATCAATATAATACAGTAATATGTCCCTTTCCCATAAAGCTAATGTCACTTTATTGTATAACTCCTTGATCACATACATAGATTAACTATTGAATATATTGAGTTGTCTTCACTTCGATTGGTTTGTACTATTGTGGTCTGGACGGCACAAGAGCATTGGAGCGAAGATGGAACAACAAAGACCAAAGGAATCGATCATAAGGTATGTTCATGATTCTTGCCTCCTAGTTCATTCAATAGTCAAAATCTAGGGAAAGAGTATTATTCTGTCGTGTTTTGTTCTAGATCCAAGTGGATCTAGGGAGATCAGTTTTTGTCCTCACTTACGGATTTATCCAATAAAACCACTTCAAAATTATTTTGCAGGTTTGGTAATGCGATAATTCATGCTTGACCGATACTTTTTTTCAGCTCATCAAAAAATTATGTTGATTCTTCCCCTGCTAGAAACTCTTACCACTCACTATTAAGGCATGGAGTGGTGCAACTACTACTAAAAATGAAGTTATGAACTTTCGCAAGTATTGTTCTACCAACAAAAATCCTAACTTCAGTGACATTTGTAGGAATTGGCCATTTCATGATGGCCTCCATATTTCCGGGATCTATCTTGAGCTCCCCTCCACCAATCACATACCCCAAATACACCAAATACTACTAAGAAAGCTCACATTTCTTGAGGTTAGACAATAGTTGTTTCTTATTAAAAGTATCTAACACCCGCATGAGATGTAAGATTTGATCCTCTTAGGTATCATTATAAACTAATATATCATCCAAATAGACTATAACAAATGAATCTAGATATGGGTGTAATACATCATTCATCAGTCTCATAAATGTAGTCGTTGCATTACATAAACTAAATGGCATGACCAACCATTCATACAAACCTTTTTTTGACTTGAAGTCAGTCTTCAAGGTGTCTTATCCCTTGAAACATACCTAGTGGTATCACAATTTGATATCTAACTTGGTGAAATATTTTGCAGGTTGCAACTGATCTAACAGATCATCGATCTTAGGGTACTGATTTTTTAGTGTAATCGTGTTCAATGCTCTGTAGTCGATATACATTCTCCAAGTCCCATCCTTCTTTGGTACAATTATGATACGTGACCCACAAGTTGAGGTGCTTGGTCAAATCACACCCTTCTCCAAAAACTATTTCAAATGCTTCTTCACTTCATTTTCTTCTAGAACGGAATATCTATACAACCCAATATATGGAAATGAGAAGTTTGGTAATAATTGTATTTCATGCTCCACGTCCCTGTTGGGTGGTATCCCTTTAGGATCCTAAAACACTTCTTTGTATGCCTATAGCAACTACTCCAACTTATGCTTCTGCTCTTTAGTAAACCCCTCTAGGGATTCCTTTAGTCTTATGAACTCACCCTCGTATTGATTTTCTCTTAACAAAAGTAAAACATGTTTCTTATTGGAACTAATCAACTTCTTGGCTTGGTTGGCACTTACCAGTGAGATGTTTGATTTTCCTTATGTGTGTTTATGATGTAGGACTTTCCATCCTTGATTAGTAAATATCGTTTGGCTGTTTGCGTGAATATTTCATCCCTCATATACATGGAGGGGCTTCCAAACACTACTCCACATGTTTCAAAGGGTACTATGTCCAATTCCACTTCATCAATAAAATCGTCACTTGCCACAAATTTAATCTTACACTATTTTGTTACCTTTATCTTTTCATCCTTGTTTATCCAACCCAATGGATAGGGGCTAGGATGATTGCAAACCTCCAATCCAATATTCCTGATGAGATCCACTACTATGACATTATCCTGTGAATCGAAGCCAAACAAAGCATATACCTTGGTCTTTTTCACCTGGATCTTGATGTGGAAGAGTTTGGTCATCTCCTTCTCTTATTAGTGTTGAAGGATACTCAAATTGACCTCCTTCTACATTGATGTGCAGATAATATTCTCATCCACATTGGAGCTGCTTTCAACCTAATTACTTGAATCTATGGATAGAATATCATTTTTCTTTGCATCCTTCTTACAGTTCTTTGGGTTCAGTTCTAGATGGAGTTTCCATCAGTTTTTCTTAGTGTTCCCATCAATAATTCAATGGCTACAATGTTTTTTGGGATCCTTGCACTAATGTGCAATGGTTATCATCTTCTTATCCTTCCCCCTTTCTGCTTCTTTTCCCCCTCCTTGGAAGCTTTCTAGTTCTCTTTCAACTTGGAACTTCTTGGTGTCCCTTTCTTGTGGCCTATGTTTTCCAGATATTGTGTCTATACACATACCTAGGCCATTGTCCTTAGCTTGAAAAGAACCACTTTATTTTGTATATGCCTATGTATACCCCATATATACTTGATGAGTACATTTTGGATCTTGGGACAGATACCTAGAATGATGGTAATCATTTTGAACTTAGTGATGTACTTTTATACACTCTACCCTTGATTCTACATGAAGTAGTGTCACCAGATCCATTGGTACTATACATAATAGATAGGTTAGAATTGGTACTTGATGAGGGTTTTGAAGTCCTCCCACCTAATTATTGATGGATCACCCTCTAGCCTAAGTTTTTTCACATGGATTTCCCACCAAGTTAAAGCATGGCCCTCTAACTTCAATCTAGCAAATGATATCTTTTGTTCTTCATCTATATGGTGAACACTAAAATAAACTTCTAGTTGTTGCAACCAATGATTCATTTTTAATGCATCGATATAACCTTGGTATGGCTTTATGTCCACTTTCACTTCCATATTGAATAGGGAATGTAAAGGGTGTATGGAAATGGAACTCGACTGCTCCTACTTGGGTTATTTTCATGACTCCTTTTCTAGGTGTTCGTTATCTCCTGATTTCCTGTCTAATCCGGTCTCTAAGTTTGAGCCTCCAACTTCTCTAAATGTCTAATATTGCTTGCTAAAGCTTCCATGAGGAGGGACATATTGTGAGATATGTCAATGAATTTCTCTTCCAACCTCACAAATATCTCCTTTGTTGGATCTCAAGGGTTGTTATGAATAGAATCGTTGACCATGGATAGGGTTCTGTGAATTTATTCCTAAACTAAGTCCTATATCTTGGAACTTCCCACTAATACCTAAAATAAACCTACTCTTATACCAATATGATATGTAAACTACACTGGATATTCCACTGGACAGTTTGTCACAACATATCTAATAAAATACTGAAATCTTTATTGTGAATGTTAATTTCCTTTATATCTCGGATTCTTTAATGACTGGTTTTCTGCTAAAAAAATATAGGAAATAGATTAAATGTGAGAAATAGAGAACAAGAATAATACACACACCATCCCCAAATAAACACAAGATATTATGTGGGAAACCCATTACAAGAGAAAACCCAGCTAGAAGGTGAGGTTGCTCTGCTCTCTTTTCTTCAAATGCAAGTACAAAGAAAGAGGCACTCTTTATGGAGTTTCCTTTGACACCATGGCCTATATGGTTGCTACCTAATATCTCCTCCTCTGTTATGCTCAAATAATACCACTCTCAGATGTTTTTCTCAGCTATGGAACAAGATACAATGAAAAAGAATGGAACCCCTTCTCCTCCTAGTGGATCGGTATTTAACATAGCCTAATAGCCATCTAGGGTTAGGGTATTGACTTCCTCAACCCTCAATTAGTGATTAGGTTTGGACCTTATATAATGTTCTAGAAAATCCACTACATGGATAGCCCCATGTGTTTAAGTAATGGGGGTTGATGAGGCATCCACTCACACCATGGTTATCAAAATGGTAGGTCAACTTGCAGGAGGCATAATGTTCTCATGTGAACTATGATTGAAGTGATTCTTGCACCATTAGAAAGGTCTCGGTGTATAGAATATAGTTGGTGGCTCTGTAGTAATTTTTGGACCATAAAAAAAGTGTCTTTTGATGTCTCAAAATGACTCCATAATATTTCAGACGGTTTTTGGACCCAAATTTCCAAATTGGGACCAGCTACTAAAATAGATCTACAAGTTGATTCCTCAAATGTTTTTCACCCATAAAGTATCAATATAGATGAAAAATAATATAACAATCCAATCCAGGTCAATTATTATTTCATTAAATATAAATTAATTATTGATTAAATATAATAGTAATAATAAAATTAATTATTTAAGTGTAACTATATATTTAGAAAACTTGGCTCTTATTTGAAATTTTGCTAAGTTTAATTAATTAATTATTTTTTAAGAAATTTCTAATCTAATAATCCTACATATACCTTATATTTAGAAAACTTGACTCTTATTTAAAATTTTGCTAAATTTAATTAATCAAATTTTTTTTTTTTAATATTTAATTTAATAACCTATATACATAAGTGATACCTAAAATGGTGAAACTAACATAAGAAATGCACTCAAAAACACATATATTCATTATTATTATTATTGTTAACTTATTGTAATTATGAATTCATTTTAATTAATTAGAATTGTTAATTATTTTTAATTTTTGTAATTATTATTGATATTATTATTTATTAATTTTACTAATTGTTATTAGAGTCCATCGTTATGTTATTAACTTCATATCCATTGCATTATACTTTTCCTAGTAGTATAAATCTATATTAATCATGTATTTATTCAATAACAAGAGTTATTGAGAAAAGTACTTGCAAAGATCTCACTCCTTAAAGGATTTGGAGATCGAGGACACTCAAATCAATTATACTACTCAAGTATTATAAATTTCTTATGCATGACTTGAATCATAGATCTCACTCCTTAAAGAATTTGGATAACAAGGACACTCAAATCAATGATACTACTCAAGTATTATAAATTTCTTATGCATGATTTGAATCATTTTTTCTTGACATGTTTCCCTTGTACATATTGAGTTTTATTGTTGTTTCTTGCTAAGTTGTGTTATTTGTTGTTTTAAAGTCGAAAGGAAAAAGAAAGATTTTATTATCATTATTTTTGAGTAATTTTCCTTTGCCAATCATTTTAATTTTCAATACAACTATTGCACACATATCACACGCTAATTAATACTTAATTGGAACTCACTACCATTTCTCTATGTTGTCTATGTGATTCTATGAAATGTAAAAATTAAAATGAACCTGACCATGATAAAATGAACTAAGACTCGAGGGTTTCATTTTTAGTTTGCTTACATCAATAATAAGTAGATTAGGAAATTAGTGTTAGGCGTGGTCACAAGTAAAGCACACAATGTCATAAAATGAGACTAGAGTTTCAATAATTGAGAAAAAAAAAAAGACTTTATAGTAGAAAGTGCATCTCACACATGCATCAAAAAGTAGATCAAGTTATGGAAGTGTTGGGATACACTTTATAGTAGAAAGTGCATCTCACACATGCATCAAAAAGTAGATCAAGCTATGGAAGTGTTGGGATACACCCCACGCTAAGAAGTGGATGTAATCAAGATCAAGTTATGGAAGTGTTGGGATACACCCCACGCTAAGAAGTGGATGTAGTCATTTTAATAGGGATTGAGAGAAATATTTTACCCCCTTGGGTTTCATCAATTTGGGTGGTTATCTAAAGGGGTAATTATAGTTATTCTTTGTCATACCTTCATGTGTGTTACACTCTTGATGGATTTCATCATCTCCAACAAAGGCACATTTGAAAGACTCATTTTTTATTGATCAAGTTTTCTCCTTCCATGATGTGTTAGTTGATTTATGTTTTTTAGTTTTTATGATTCCATACTAGCCTTAGATTTGAAGTATTGAGTGTTTAATTGATTCATATTTATTGGAATAAAATGTTAAACCTACACAATGATTCATTTAATATGAGTTTGATTAAATGGAAAACATTTTCGAATTGATAGTCAATTTCTCATGGGATTTACCTTCCATAGCCCACCTTTTTATCTAGTAATATTGAATAACTTAATCCTACATGTTCCCTTAGGAATTTAGGTGAATATCCTGAGTTGAATGGCCTTTCTTCGAGACGTAGACCTTTATTTTGTAACCACCCTAATTGTTGGATTACTAAGAGGGAGGATGAATCAGTAATAGAGCAATTTAATCCTTTTTAACCATATAATCCAAGTGTTATATCAATGTAGCATTATCATCCAATAACTGCAAAGTAAATAAGCAATGAACAAATGAACAATCATACACATATACAGTGCACCAATGTTTTACGTGGAAGCCCAAAGTGGGAGAAAACCACAGAATGCATTTTCTTATATGTCTTGAAGAATTACATTCATTGGAAGCACCAACTTCTTTTGTTTTCCAACTACAACTGGAAGGAGGATCCGACCCCTTTGTTTCTTGGGCTACAACCTGAAGGAAGCTCCAACTCCCCTATTATCTGGCTACAACCAAAAGGAGGCTACAACCCCATATGTTCTTCGGCTACAACTCGAAGGTGGCTACAACCACATGTCATTGCCTCGTCCAACCACCCTGATGTAGAAGTAAAATGATTGAACCACTATTACACTATCACTATGAGATATAACATTGTAAACCTGTACCAATAAATATGAACCACGCATCAACCATGCATCAACATGTACCTCAACTTGTAATCAACCTGTACCATAAACACGTGCATCAACCATGCACCAACCTGTACCAAACAACCTGTAATCAACCTGTACCATAAATAAGTGAATCCAACCATGTACCAAGTATGTACCAATCATGTGTGAACTACTCATCAACTATGACTCATCAATATGTACCAACTTCATCAACTATACACCTCATGTATGTGCCAACTCATCAACTACTTGTCTCAACCATATACCCAACCTGTACCTTAACCAAAATCCCTCATCAATTTCGTCATCCAAATATGATTCTTCACTATGTAATATACTTGGTGTATATGATCACATACCTTCAAACCTTCCTTAACTTTCACAACAAGAGACTATCATTTTCATCAAACTTTTATTTAGTCTCACATGACTAGTTTGGGATTAGTCAACAACCCTAAATTGAAATAATCATAACTATGTACCTGTAATGAATAAATATATGAAAGTAGTAAACATTGTTCTTCAATTTGTTTTATGAAATTCCTCCAGGTGTCACTACTTGGAACCTCTCAAAAAAGGATTTATAGCAAAAATGGCATATCCTGTTGAATTATGCTTTATTCTAGAGAGAGATTTTATAGAGCGTACCCCGCACGAAATATTTGTTGAATGGATCTAAAAATGTTACACCACATAATACCACCTGTAATCTAACCAACGCATTTGGTCTTACTAAATTTGGATCTATTATGAAGAAATTATGAATTTTTTACCCAAAACACTTGTTTAGACTAGTTTCGGGACTAGCCACAAACTCTGTTTTCCACAGAGTGTAAATCCAAAAATACAACGACCCACAAGATGAATTTTTTACCATAGATACTTGGATATGTTTCATCAACGGTCTATCAATATCACTATCTGAATCATTCTATAAAAAAAGTTATTGCGAAAATGGTGAGATGACTTGTAAATAACATACCTTAGAAAACATCATCAAAAGAATTTATCCTCCCTTGAATTCTGGCCTTCTTTTCTTCACCTTTCCTCTGAAATTCGGCTCATATATCCTTTGGTTACCACAGTCACCTATAGAAATTCAATATGCTCAAGTGTGATGTAAAATGAGAGAGCCTTGCCTCTTATTTATACTCTCCATCTTCTAGGTCACTTAACCCATTTATAGGTCACTTAACCTATTTTCCTCATTTTTAGGGTTAACCACTTTCCATAATTAGAAAGTTCTCCATTACTTTATCATTTAAATATTCCTCCTTGACTTTGTCACCTCACTTTATCATTTAAATAATCTTCTTTGATTTTGTCACTTCACTTTATTATTTAAATAATCTTTCTTGACTTTGTCACTTTACTTTATCATTTAAATAATAATTTATTCTTTGCAATATCTTTGACTTCTTTGACCTTTTGGTGCTTCAAGCCAACATATGAGGGTCCTCCAACTTCGTAACACCATAAATCTCAAACCTTGAGGAGTTATGTGATGTTACACATACCACCAGAAATGGCATGACATGTATTATCCATATAGAATAGTATTACCTTCAAATATATTAAAACTCATACCATTATACATGAAACAACCTTGGGTCCATTACCCAAACCTTTGTTCTACCAGAATTCGCTACCGAACTTTTTTCAAGGGTTGACATCAATGACAACCAACCTTAATCAACAATATCCCCCTTTGCCATTGATGGCAACACTCTGATGCAATATTGAAATCATTTCATGCAATACTGAAGTCATATCACTCATGCTCCCCCTAGAACCATACCTTTGTCCTTTGCATCTCTGTGACCATTTCTCCCCCTGGAATCATGCCTCTATCCTCTGCATCTGATAAATCTCTCCCCCTTTGTCATCAATGGAAAAGGTATATTTCCATCCAGGGTTGCTCCCCCTAACTGAATTGTCCTCTTTGTGGTGCTTCCTCCTGTACATCTAAGACATATAAGATAAGAATTTAAAATAATTCATTTTGGAGTAGAAATAACTCTGAGTCTATGGCAAAGATACTCAAAGGCTTCCCGTGGAAGTGGTTTTGTAAATATGTTTGTCATTTGTTCTTTTGTGCCCACATACTCAACTCTGATGTTATTTTCTGCAACACGTTCCTGTAGAAAGTGATACTTGATTGGAATGTGCTTCGTCTTGGAGTGCATCACCAGGTTCTTTGAGATATTGATAGCACTTGTATTATCACAATATATTGGAATGGACTCATCATAATCAACCTTTATATATGTCAGAGTATGTTTCATCCAAAGAACCTGTGTATAGAATGTTGTTGTTGCAATATACTCTGGCTCGGATGTAGATAGTGATACTTATGATTGTTTCTTGCTTAGCCATGATACTAAACACTCACCCAAGTAGAACGTTTCTCCACTGGTGCTTCGTTTGTCATCAATACAACCTTCCCAATCTGCATCTGTATAGGCAATAAGAGATAGATCCTTTCCTTTTGGATACCATAATCCAAACTCTTTTGTTCCTTTGAGATGTCTGAAAATCCTCATCATTGCTAACACATGTGATTCCTTTGGTGCTACTTGAAATCATGCCACCTGTCCAACTGCCTAAATTACATCTGGTCTAGATGTTGTCACATATAGTAGGCTACCAATTATTGACATGTATTAACTCTTATCTATATACTCTGAATCATCATATTTTCTTAACTTGCAACTGGTTTGCATGGGAGTGATAACTGGTTTGCAATCTTCCATTCCAAACCTCTTTATCATTTTTCTGATATACTTGGTTTGAAAAATAAAAATTCCTTGGTTTCTTTGACGTATATGAAGTCCCATAAAGAAGGATAGTTCTCCAAGTAATGACATTTCAAATTCATTATGCATATCCTTTGCAAATTTTTGGCTTAACATGTCATCATCACTACCAAAAATAATAGCATCAACATAAACTTCAATTAATAAAATATTACCTTGACTTACCTTGATGTAGAGATTGTTGTCTGCACTTCCTTTTTTGAACCCGGTCTACTGTAGATATTTATCCAGTCTAGAGTACCATGCTCTAGGACCCTTTTTTAGACCATACAAGTCATTCTTTAATTTGCACACATAGTCTGCATTCTCTGACAACTAAAATCCTTCTGGTTATTCAATGTAGACTTCTTCTTCAAGTTCCCCATTCAGACAAATTGATTTTTTATCCATCTGATACACTTTAATATTTTTGGAGCATGCATAAGCTAAAAGCAATCTGATTGCTTCCATTCTGGAAACTAGGTCAAATGTCTCTTCAAATTCGACTCCTTCAACCTGTGCATTTCCTTTACATACCAATCTATATTTTTTCCTTGTAACCTGTCCATCTTCATTCAATTTATTCATGTATACCCACTTTGTGTTGATCACATTCTTATCCTTTGGTATTGGAACCAATTCACAAGTGTCATTTTTCTTTATTTGATCCAATTCTTCTTCCATGGCCTTGTTCCAAAATTCATCCTTGTTGGCCTCTTCAAAATATGTTGGTTCAATCATAGATGTGAGTGCTAGGTGTGTTTATTCTGGTGAACAGATTCTTCTTCTAGTCTTAGCTCCTGCATCTTTGTTTTCGATAATTTGATCTGAAGGATGATTCTTTTGTACTCGTTTGCTAGGTGTCTTTGGAGGAACTTGTTGAACTTTCTCTTCTGCCTCTGTCGGATTCTCTTCATCTTCCTCTTCTACTTCATTTTCATCTTCTGCTTCTTCTTCGAAAAGTTGTTCCGTTGATTCATTGTCTTCTTCCTTTGATTTTGGTCTACATGTTTCATCAATTGTTACGTTGATGCTTTCTACATCTTTGTTCAACCTCAGATTGTAACACTTTTATGCTTTCCTTTTACTTGAGTAACCAACAAGTACTCATTTGTCCACACGAGAGTCAAACTTTCCCATTTTTCCATCTTCTCTTTTGATGTAGCATTTGCTTCCAAAATCTCTGAAGTGCTTCACATTTTTTGGTCTTCCTCTAAATAGCTCATAGGGCATTTTGTCAGTGTTGTTTCTGAGCATTACTCTATTTTGAATGTAAACTTTTATATGCATTGTCTGTGTCCAAAATATATCTGTCAATTTGGAATCCATTAGCATTGTTCAAGCCATTTCCTATACTCTCATGTTCTTTCTTTCAACAAATCCATTCTATTGAGGTGTCCTAGCAACGAAAAATTACCTTTTTATTCCATGAATACTACAGTAGTCCATAAATTCCTTTGAAGTGAACTCTCCTCCATTATCATATCTCGAGCATTTGATTTTTGAATCCATTTCATTTTCAACCATTTGAAGTTTTCAAAATCTTTTGACTTATTCTTGAGAAAGAAAACTACAGACATTCTTATATAATCATCAACTAATAACATAAAGTATTTCTCACCTTTTAAACCCTTTGTTGTAGTTGGTCCAACTAGATCAGTATGCACAATTTCCAGTCGTCTTGTCATTGAATATTCCTTTGATTTGAACCTGGTCTTTGTTTGCTTTCCTTGTTGACAATGCTTGCATAAAGTGTTGGTTGGTTTCGTGATCCGGGGCGTTTCTCTGACTGCTTCTCTTCTGTTGACTTTGACAAGGTTATCAAAATGTACGTGACCCATTCTTCTGTGCCATAGCCAACTTTCATCTTCCTTTCCTAGACAACACTTTTCATTTCCAATTTCACTTAATACATATATGTTTCTTGAAGTTCTCGCAGTTGTAGCAATCAATTTTCCTGAACCTTCTTTTCTTATCTCGCATTTTTGTGAATCAAAAGTAACTTTATGACCTTGGTCACACATTTGACTCACACTTACAAGATTATGTTTCATATCTTCTACTATTAGAACATTGTCTGCCTTGGTATTCTTGTTCCCAATTCTGATTGTGCCTTTTCCAATGATTTTAGTTGAATCATCATTTCCGAAGGAAACTAATCCATCTCTTTCCTTTCGTAATTTAAGAAACTTGTCTCTATCACCTGTCATGTGTTTTGAACGGCCATTGTCAACATACCAACCATGTTTCTTCTACTTAGATTATAGAGCGAGTGTGCATTCTTCATTTCTCTATTGATCCTGCTTTCTTATCCATGTCCTTTTATGAGGTTCTTGTATGTGACTGTTGTTATTCTGTTGAGGTTCTCTGGGAGGGACTGTCATTCTGCAATCTTTGGCCATGTGTCCAAAATTGTTACATTTGTAACATTCCACTTCAGTGCTCAAAAATTCAAAATTGTTGTAACTTCTTCTTTGTGTTTCACTAGGCCTTCTTGGATAACCCCTTTGTGTATGACTTTCAAAGTTGTTTGTGTTCCTGTTGTTAGCTCTTCAATTCACAACTTTATGTCCAAAATTATTACATGCATAACATAAACCAAAAAAGATGGTTTGATACCTAGGAGTTGAATATCTTTTGAAATGAGGTACTCTTATAAATTTTACTTCTTCCTGAGGCCTATCTATCGGTTGTTGATTCTGAAATCTGAATCTTCTCGGTGGAGGAGTGTCCCTGTAATCTTCCTTGTATATCTTCCTATCCCCCTTGATTGTTTCTGCATATATTTTTGTATATGTTTATTGCTCTGTTGTTTTGGAGCTTGATCATTTTTCTTCATGATTGTATCCAAGTCCAGACTTGTCATGATGATATTTTTACTGTTGATAATGTCATCCAAAACTTTTGAGTTGTTTTGCATATTTTTCTTTTGAATATCCTTTCTTAATGTGACAATATATTCTTCCAAACTTCCAATGATCTTGTCTTTTTCTTCTAGTTGTTCTTTGAGTGCTTCTTCAATTCTTTTATCTTCTTCTATTTGAACCTTCAAATTTGTGATCATTTGTTCTACTTCCTGAGTGTCTTCTTTCTTGTCTAGTTCTGATTGTAGTTTCTTGTTTTTATTCTTTTCTCTTCTAATAACTTTTATGGCACACATTAATTCCACTCGGTAGTCAACTTTTGCCTCTTCAATTTCTTCTTCGACTTCTTCATATTCTTCTTTGACTTCTTCATATTCTTCTTTGGAGTCTTTTTTATCAGATTCTTCTACTGCCATGAATAGAACTCTTTCTCTCTCACTGTCACTGACTCCATCTTCATCTAATGATGAGATGTCTTCTTTGGTGCATAAGATTTTCTTGAAAACTTTCTTTGTGGTTCTTTTGCCTTTATAAGTTTGTTTTCCTTTTGAGTAACCTTCATCATTTCTCTTTTTCTTATAAGGACATTTGTTAGAAAAATGACCAATAACATCACAATTAAAACAAATTAAAGGAAACTTACCTCTATACCTACCGTTGGTTCCCTTTTTCAGTCTTTTGACAAAGTTCGCCACTTCTTCATCATCTTCTGAGATGTCACTGTTGTTGTTATGTTATTCTTTTGCCTTCCCTTTTGCTTTGAATTTTTGGATTCTTTGAAGGCTGATTCTTTTATATATGGATTTTCCTGTTCAGTTCTCATTTCATATGTTGTGAAGATTCCATGTAATTCGTCGATGCTTATTGAGTTTAGATCTGATCTTTCTTCTAGTGCTAATATCTTAGGGTCAAATCTCATAGGAAGAGATCTTAGTACTTTTTGAACAATTATAGATTCTTTGATTTATTCTCCTAATCCTATGATTGCATTTACTCTTTCATCAACTCGTAAAAAGTAAGTTGCAATATTCTCATCTTCCTTCATCTTAAGTTGTTTGAACTGACCTCTGTAAGTTTGAAGCTTTGTTGCTTTGACTTTTGAAGCTCCTTCATAAATATTTTGAAATTTGTCCCAAATTTCTTTAGCGGATTTACGATGTGCAACTTTGGTGAATACCGTTTCACTAAGACCATTCAGAAGTGCAATTTTGGCTTTGGAATTATTCTGACGGAGTTTCACTTCTTTGTCATTTGTTGGCGGAACTGTTGGTGTTGTGTATCCATCTACAATTGATTGTCAAATTTCAAATCCTTGTTCTTGTATATATGTTTTCATCCTTATTCTCCAAAATGCATACTTTTGTCCATTGAACTGTGGTATTCCATTTTTATATAAGTTTCTACTCTCCATGATCTACCTTTCAGTGGTTAAAATGATTTCTGAAGGAACCTGCTCTAAAACCAATTATTGCATTACTGAGAGGGGGGGTGAATTAGTAATAGAGAAATTTAATCATTTTTAACCATATAATCCAAGTGTTATATCAATGTAGCATTATCATCCAATAACTGCAAAGTAAATAAGCAATGAACAAATGAACAATCATACAAATACACAGTACACCAGTGTTTTATGTGGAAACCCAAAGTGGGAGAAAACCACATAATGTTTTTTCTTATATGTCTTGAAGAATTACATTCATTGGAAGCACTAACTTTTTTTGTTTTCCAGCTGCAACTGGAAGGAGGCTCCAACCCCCTTGTTTCTCAGGCTACAACCTGAAGGAATCTCCAAATCCCCTATTCTATGGCTACAACCAGAAGGAGGCTACAACCCCCTATGTTCTCCAGCTACAACCGGAAGGTGGATACAACCACATATCCTTGCCCCATCCAATCGCCCTAACGTAGAAGTAGAATTATGGAACCACTATTACACTATAACTATGAGATATACCATTGTAAACATGTACCAATAAATTTGAACCATGCATCAACCATGCATCAACCTGTACATCAACATGTAATCAACCTGTACCATAAACAAGTGCATCAGCCATGCACCAACTTGTACCAAACAACCTGTAATCAACATGTACCATAAACAAGTGCATCCAACCATGTACCAAGTATGTACCAATCATGTATCAACTACTCATCAACTATGAATCATCAATATGTACCAACTTCATCAACTATAGACCTCATGTATGTGCCAACTCATCAACTACTTGTCTCAACCATATACCCAACATGTACCTTAAACAAAATCCCCCATCAATTTCATCATCCAAATGTGATTTGTAACTATGTAATAGACCTAGTGTATATGATCACATACCTGCAAACCTTCCTTAACTTTCACAACAAGAGCTACCATTTAAACTTTTCTTTAGTCTCACATGACTAGTTTGGGATTATTCAACAACCCTAACTTGAAATAATCATAACTATGTACCTGTAATGAGTAAAGATCTAAAAGTAGTACACAATGTTATTCACTTTTTTTTGTGCAATTCCTCCAGGTGTCACTACTTGGAACCTCTCAGAAAATGAGTTATAGAAAAAATGGCATACCTTGTTGAATTCTAGATTATTCTAGAGAGAGACCTTATAGAGCGTGCCCAACATGGAATATTTGTTGAATGTATCTTAAAATGTTACACAACATACTACATACTGTAATATAACCAACACATTTTTTCTTACTGAATTTGGATCTGTTATGAAGAAGTTATGTTGTTTTTACCCGAAACACTTGTTTTAGACTAGTTTCAAGACTAGCCACAAACCCTATTTTCCACAAAGTGTAACTCCAAATATACAATGACCCACAAGATTGATTTTTTACCACTGATACTTGGATATGTTTCCTCAATGGCCTATCAATCTGACTGTCTGAATCATTCTAGAAAAAAAGTTATTTCGAAAATGGTAAGATGACTTGTAAATAACATACCTTAGAAAACATCATCAAAAGAATTCATCCTCCCTTGAATTATAGTCTTCTTTTCTTCGCCTTCCCTCTAAAATTCAGCTTAGATATCCTTTGGTTACCTCAGTCACCTATATATATTCAATATTCTCAAGTGTGATGTAAAATGAGTGAGCCTTGCCTCTTATTTATACTCTCCATCTTCTAGGTCACTTAACCCATTTCTAGGTCACTTAACCTATTTCTAGGCCACTTAACCCATTTATAGGTCACTTAACCTATTTTCCTCATATTTAGGGTTAACCACCAAAAATGGCATGACATGTACTATCCATATAGAATAGTATTACCTTTAAATATATTAAAATTCATGTCATTATACATGAAACAACCTTGGGTCCATTACCCAAACCTTTGTGCTACCGGAATTCGCTACCAAACTTTCTTCAAGGGTTGACATCAATGACAACCAACCTTAATCAACAAACACCTGTAGTCTCTAGCCCAAATTTCTCTTATATTTCATGTTCTATCTAATCCTTATAACACCTAACTCTAATTTGAAACCACCACAATCCATATTACTGAGCCTAAGCCTAAATCGTATATGCATCACTAGTGGAGAAACAGTTTTTCAATATAAAAGAATTACCAAAAATCAATAATATGATACCATTTCCTAGATGGATACCAATAATATCATATTTCTAATATTACTCTCTAAATACCAATGGGATACAAGTTAGAGATACCAACAAGGATACTAGTTACAGATACCAACAAGGGTACTAGTTAGAGATACCAAATGGAGACTAACAACAATAATATGATAGTTTGGGTATACATACAAGAAGTAATATTCTTGTTTGGTATTCCTAATATTGATATTTATATTTGGTACTTTTTGACATAGGAAAATTCCTTTTTTCAACTTCATAGTTTCACCCAAGGAAAGGGGCCAATTAGACCTTCCTCTGTTGAAAATGGAAAAGCCTTTGGTTATAATATGTCTACCTTAATTTGGTTTTATGATTTAGATTGAAATATAGTTATGGATGCAAATAAAGAATACAATTATTCTAACAGCTAGACTAATAATAATTTATCTCATATATGAATATTAAAGAACTGAAAGAAATGAAACTAAAAGTGGAAAATACACGCAGTAAAAAAGATGAATAATCCATTGAATACAACTTGTACATATCTCTAAATAACTCTAAGAGATTGAGGAAAAATACAAATTACAAAAAGATACTAGTTTCATATTAGTTTGTTAGCACAACTTAAAAATACATGTAAGTGTAGAAATTAACACACATAAGAATAGTCTACAACTATAACATCCATCCTTACAAATTTCCAGAACATTATGATCAACAAGTATAATCTACACTAGTCACAATAATACGAGATTCCAAAAAAATGATCAATAATGGATTCTTTATTAACACATGAAGGTAGGTTAAAATGTCAAGAAAAAGGCCCCTTTCTCTTTACAATCATCATATTTGTACGAAAAATTAGAGTAGGGGAGTTGAACAAATTTAACTTCCTTACTCTTCATCTCCTAGGCCTAGTCACCATAATTCTTCTCATCTACATTTGTCCTATCTTCTACATTATCTTTCCAAGCATCATATTCTTTGGTTATTTCAAAGAATCTTGGAAATTGATGTTGTCCAAATGGGTCCTCAATAACAACTAGGTTGATTTCTAACTTAGTCGACCCCTCATTCAATTTATACAGAAAAGTATAAATTATACCCTTTTCCTTTGTCGACGTCTCTATGTACTCCTTAGCCACCATTTTGCTAATGCATGGGATTTTCTCTATAGCACTTGTTTTCTAGCTTTGGGTCTTGCTCAATTGTATAATTACTTCAATGTGGGGAAGTAAAGCATTATCTTCCTTGAAGGTTTCTAGATGACAATCATATGCTACCCTTTTTGCATCATCTAGATATTGGTTATAGTCCTTTAACAAGTCTTGGATGTTTCCATTCAAGATGCAATTTATGCCCTTTTAGTAGATCAACCCATGTTAATTCAACTCATTTTCTTCTCAATCAAGCATGGAATATATAAGGTCACTTCCTTGAAGCTACGTTTCCAAGATTGCAAGTGGTATGTGCACCTTTATCATCCCTTCTCTCATTGTTTCCATTTATGCACCTATGGGAAAGTAGTGACACTTCATGGTATTTGTCTTCTAGGTCTAATACAACTTTGTAAAAATATTTTTCACCAAGGTCACATTATCATGGATCTTGAAAGCATATTTCATGAAGTTTCATGTATCATACTTCATGGCCTTGTAGTATCATACTATGTGCTTCAAATTTTTAATATATTTCTTATATCCTTCCATCTTATGAGCCATTTTAAGGACATAGGTTTTTTTTTTCTTGATTTGTAGCAACTCTAGTTGTAGCCATGGTAGTTGTATCTAATTAATTTACAACCATTATAGTATCCTCCATGGTATTAACTATGATTTGACCTAATGATGTCCTTCTTTTCTTATGGATCTTCCTAACAATTTTCTCCTTTTCTTATTAAATGAGAAAATATCTAATAGACCCACCACATCCCCTATGGGATGGTCCCATTCAACAAAATGTTGGAAACTAGAGTTTGTTGAAGTGGGAAATTCTCTTGATAGGGAAAAGAATTACAACAATATTATTGAAATACTCATCTTGAATTTACTTTATCAATCCATGGGTGTGCTTATTTGATGAGGTACTACGCACTATAGGTGCAACTACAGTAGTAAAATATAGCTTATAAGCTTGATAAATGATTTGTAACCTAAGGTTGACTTGAATTTTCTATCGGCCTTTTTCCTTAAGAATTTTTTCTCATGACCTTCACTCCCTCTACTTATGAGAAGAAGGAGACTACAGGTTCACTTAACTAGCTACTATAGGATTGACTCAGTATAGGTACTAACGGTTAGTAAGGTAATGTTTGATAGGCTTAATAGCTGCTTCACCATCATGTACCTTATGAAAACGGCAATAACATATTCAAATGTTTCCTATCTAAACTATCTAGAAACTAGGAAATGAAGAGATGCTAAAACTAAAGGGTGTATAATTCAGTCTAATAGTAAAAAATATGCTCAATATACATCTCTTCACTCACTTGGGTTGGTGACCTGCACTCCTACATCCCAATTTAAAAACAGGTAATGCGGGAAGATATTATCACTATTCTTTATGATGAGGTGGATAACATGGATAGCATCATCCAATCCTCTAACAATGTTAATAGTGATTATTTCATATTCAAATGAGATTAACCAAGATGTTGAACACCATAATTTAAAGAGTTGTAAATGTTGGGTATGTGTTATATTATTTTCATGACTAGATCTAATGTTGATGTTGCGCCCGACGTGCAAGGGGGGTTAGAGTGGGGGATGCTAGCACCCCCCCTACTCGAGATGTCACAGGGGGTGGATCCCCCCTGTTCGAGGGGTTCCGCAAGGGGTAAGGGATTCGAGAGCATTTCCCCTGAAAAAAATGGTGTTTTTTTGTGTCTGTTTTTGGTGGTTTTTCGGTACATGGTTTTCATCAATGGTTTTCTAATTCCGGTTAAGTAATTAGGGTTGTTGACTAATCTAGGTCAATGGATTAGGGGTTTGGATGTCACGGGATCCTATATATGTATTGTATTGTAAATAATGAATATATGATGAATATAATATTAAAGGTACGCCTCTAAATAGGTTGTTGGTTTTCCCGGTTTGGGTTTCCAAGGTAAAATCTTTGTGTAATGTGTGTGTGCCATTATATATATATATATATATATATATATATATATATATATATATATATATATATATATATATATTAAGGACATGTTTGTAGTAAATAAGTGTACAACGTTAAAATCTACATTTAGTATCAGAGCAATTATTGGCTTCAAGGGGATGCATTTGTGGTCAGGGGTTTTTCTCGGGTATGTGATAAGCCTTGTTATAGTGGGAGATATAAGGTATTGATTCTTCGGGGAAAACAAATAGAGATCAAGAATTTAATGGGAAAAGTTTTGAGTTGTAGAATCTCAAGATGGAAGATCTATTGGTAGAAAAAGATAAGTGGATCCAGGCACTGCACCTTCAAGAACATCAGAAAAATACCGGAAAACGTTGGATCGAAATGTGAAGAGCACCATCTGATTGTGTCTCTTAGATTCAGTATTATGAATATGCCAGGGGAAGCTACAAACTAAGGAATTATGGGATAAGTTGGGAACTTTGCATCAATCTAAGTCCCTAGTAAACAAATTGTTCCTATGGAAGAAGTTGTATAACTTGAGGATGAAAGATGGATACTCAGTGACAAAGCATCTGAACTCCTTCAATACAGTGGTAAGTCAGTTATTATTTGTTGATATTAATATTTCTGATTAAGACAAATTTATCAGTTTATTGTTTTCTTTACCATACTCGTGGAATAGTCTAGTTGTGGCCATAGGTAGTAATGAAACTACTTTAAGTTTCGTTGATGTGGTCGCATCCTTATTGTTAGAGGAGATGAGGTGGAAGAACATGGAAGGATATAGCGCAGATGCATTATTTGCAAGAGGATGCTCCTAGGAAAGAAATAGAGCTAATTCCTCAAGTGGCAGATCTAAATCTAAGGGAAGATATAAATCTCTCGGAAAGTTTGTAAAGGTGTGTTGGAGATGTGGAAAATAAGGGCACAACAAGAAGCAATGTAAATCCAAAAGTGTTGAGAGAGGGATGAGATCTGAAGATGCTCCTTCTATAGAAGGAAAAATCTCCAAGGAAGGAGGGGATGTGTACTTGGCTTCTTCAAACACACATGCAGATCATGAGGGATGGGTTGGTTTACTTAGGTGCATAATTTCATATGACTCCTCACAGTGAGTGGTATTGCGAGTATGAAAGGTATGATGGAGGTGATGACTCAACAACCAAAATCATAGGAAGAGGAAAATTCAAGTTGAAGCTCATTGATGGAAGGATTAGAACACTCCCTGGTGTTCTACACATCCCAGGAGTGGCCAACATTTTTACTTTTGTAATCAAAATGGGCGATGGAGGGATAAAAATAGTGTTTGAGAAAGAAACATGTAGGATGGTTCGAGGAGAAATAGTTTTGTTGAAGGGGGTTTGGATTGGAACTCTAAATAAGCTACAGGGAAGCACTATTAGTGATAGGTGTAATATTTCCATTGTTCCTAAGATTGGAACTGAAGAAGAAAAAACTCCTACAATCTCTTGATAAAAGGCTATGTTGTGGCATCAAAGACTGGGGAATATCAGAGAGAAGAGTTTTTTAACACTACACAGTAAAGGTATGGTTAAAGGTATGTCTAAATTCTCTCTAGATTTTGATTTCTATAAAAAATGTGTATATGGGAAGAAAAACTGATCAAGATTCCCCTCTGGTGAAATGAGGGCAGAAGGAATTTTATAGTTGGTGCACAATGATGTGTTTGGCTTGTGTTGGTTCCATAACTGGGAAAGTATGTGTATTATGTCTCATTTATATATTACTTTTTGAGGAATACATGGATATATTTCCTTGGGAATAAATTTGAATTCTTTGACAGGTTTAAAGAGTTTAAGGCTCTTGTGGAGAATCAAACAGAGAAAAGAATTAAGGTGTTGAGGACGGATAATGGTGGAGAGTTTTGTGGAAATGAATTTGAATAATTCAATAAGAAGTGTGGTATAACATGGTAGAATACTACTCCATATACACCTCAGCATAAATGGAGTTACAGAAAGAATGAACGGGATGTTGATGGAAAAAGAAAGCTACATGCTCAGTGGTGTCTGGTTGGGACATGAATTATGGGAAGAGGTAGTGGGTGATGCATGTTACCTAGTCAATCGATCACTCCCATCAGCATTAGACGACAAGACTCCACACGAGGTATGGACTAGTAAGAAACCCTCTCTCACACATCTGAATGTATTTGTTGGTGAGGCCTATGTTCACATTGCAAAGGAAAACGTAAGTAAGCTAGATAAAAAGGCTAAAAAGTGTATCTTTGTTGGGTATAAATATGGTTTGAAAGGTTATAATCTTTGGAACCCAGAAAATAAGAAGGTAGTGTATAGCTAAGATGTGGTATTTAGAAAAATAAAATATGTTGTCAAAAAGGAAGTCCTACCAAGGAAGGAAGAACTGGAGAAAATAGAGATTGAGTTAAAGGATGATGAATCAAACTCTACAAAAGAATAGGAATCAAAATAATAATATCCTCATACTCATGTATTGAGGAGATCGGTTTGGGAAAGAAGGAAATAAAAAAGGTATACTCCACCTAATTTCCATTCAAATTTTTCTTTGTATATTACTGATGATGATCTTAGAACTGTTAGGAAGGCATTGGATTCAGAGGATGGAAAATTTTGGGAAAAGGCCATGATTGAAGAAATGGTAGACCTGGACAAGATTGAGGCTTGGGATCTAGTGGAGTTACCGACTGGAAGAAATATCATTGGGAAAAAATGGGTGTTTAAGAAGAAGTTGAATGCAGAAAGCAAAGTGGAGAAATAAAAAGCTCGATTAGTAGCAAAATGTTATTCTCAGGTAGAGGGAATTGATTTTGGTGATATGTTTTCTCCTGTTGTCGAGTTAACTTCAATTAGATTTATTTTATCTATTGTTGTTTCATTTTATTTTGAAGTAGAATAGATGGATGTGAAGACAAAATTCCTACATGGGGATCTGGAAGAAGAAATATACATGAAGTAGCCAGAAAGCTTTGTTGTAAAGGGAAAGAAAGAGATGGTATGCAGGCTGAAAAATTCCCTGTATGGGTTAAAGAAATCACCAAGGATAGGGTATCAAAAAATTGATACTTATATGTTGGGACTTGGCTTCACAAGAAGCAAAGTGGATCATTGTGTATATTTCAAATTAATCGATGATCATCTTATTTATTTGGTCTTCTATGTGGATGATATGTCGTTGATAGGAAACGACAAGGAGATTATCCAAGATGTGAAAACTTAGTTGTCCTCTAAGTTTGACATGAAGGATCTTAGTGCTACAAATTTCATTTTGGGCATTGAAATTAAATGAGATCGGAAAAATAGGAAACTTTGGTTAAATCAGAGGAAATATGTCGAGACAATATTGAAGAGATTTAATATGAATGAATGTAAATCAGTCAGGCTCCCTATTCTTGTAGGTGTAAATTTATATGTGGATCAATGTCCTAAGACACGGGAAGAGGAAGAGTACATGTCTTGTGTCCCATATGCTAATGCAGTTAGCATTTTGATGTATGCAATGGTTTGTACTAGACCATACATTGTACATGTAGTGGGAATTTTGATTAGGTATATGTCAAAACTAGGGTGGACAACAGTAAAGAGGGTTTCCAGGTATTTGTGTGGAACTACTAGTTATGGATAGTTCTACAAAGGAAGAATAGGATTGGACAGAGTGTTGGACATTCATGGCTTTGTAGATGCAGACTGGGATGGAGATATGATTTGTAGAAGATATACAAGTGGGTGTGTGTTTAACCTGTTTGGAGGAGCAATCAGTGGAATGAGCAAAAGACAGTCTATAGTGGCACTCTCAACTACAGAAGTTGAATACATGGAAGTCACTCATACAAGCAATGAATAATTATAGTTATAGATATTTGTTTTAGATATTGGGTTGGTACAACAAGCTATAAGGATATATCGTGACAGTCATAGTGCAATCTTCTTTGCAAAGAAACTGACTTATCATTCAAAGACAAAGCATAGTTCAATATAGCTTTGTGAGATACATGGTTGAAGAAAATAAAGTGTTGTTGATGAATGTGGACACTTCAAAGAATGTTGCAAATTCATTAAAAAAATATGTGAGCACTAAGAAGTTCTCTTGGTGTAGAGGATCTATGGGCATTGATGCCCTGGATTGTTGACTATGTAACCTTGTACCCACCTTTATGAAAAGAAAACAACAACTGGGAGAGTGTTGGGTATGTGTTATATTATTTGTGTGTGGTGTGGGGCGCTACCCACCCACCCCCCNTACTATGAGGTTCATAGGGGGCCAAGATCCCCCTTGCATGGGGGTTCGGGGGAAACACCCCCAAAAAAAAATTGATGATTTTTTGCATCCTTGTTTGGTATTTTTTTGGCACATGGTTTTCGCCAATGGTTTTCTAATTAGGGTTGTTGACTAATCTAGTTCAATGGATTAGGGGTTTGGATGCTGCAGGATCGTATATATGTATTGTATTATAAACAATGAACATATGATGAATAGAAGATTAGAGGTGTGGCTCTAAACAAGTTGTTGGTTTTCCTGGTTTGGGTTTCCAGGGTAAAATCTCTATGTAATGTGTGTGTACCATTGTATATTTTCTATTTTTATTAAGAATCTGTTTTCAATAAATAATTGTACAAGGTTAAAAGATACAGTAAATGCAATAAAAAAAAAAAATGAAATTGCAAAATTGAAATGGATAGAAGAAAATGACAGAAAACAAATAAAGACCGCTACAATAATTTGTATGAAACTACTATAGGAAACTATAAACTAATACAAAATTGAGAATGTTATATAAATGAGGGTTCCTTTCATTCCCTTGAGTGGGCCCTACTAGAGGTCTCTACAACAAGCCTTAGTGAAACCACCAAGTGTTTAAATCTAGAAATATATTCCTCTTTATTGAAAAATTCAAAATCATGATAGAAAAGTGTCTTTCACAATTCAAAATCATTATCAACACCTATGAAAGTACTATTGTAACATCCCATAGCTTAACCAAGGAACATTACTATGGGGAAAAAACACACAAAATGAATTTTTCTTTTGTTGATCAAAATCTTGTAGCTTACAAGCTACAATTTAAACAAATTTTCAACTAATTTCTAACACCCATAATTGATTTTCAACTACAACATTCTAAACAAGCATACATTCAACTAATTAAACATATATAATAGCCATATGAAACCATTCTCATGCATAGAGTAAATGCACATCCATGAACTCGTAAATAATTCAACAAAAAATAAATAAACACTTATCTTTATAAAATGTTTGTGCAGCTAGTCACTTGGGAAGGACGTTCCACCCAACAATAGACCTGTTGTTCCAAATATCAATAGAAATCCACCCTCTATTTGGTGCTAGGAATCCACTAAATAAGGGTCCCCTCACAGCTCAATATCACACAACCCATTGGTTCTCTCCTACAATTATCTTAAATTTCCTCCAGCTCTTTTCCTCTTGACTTGCCAACCCAAGGAATGTACCCCTTCACTACTCTTAGTCCATAGGGCATCTCATTCATTTAGCAGTGTCTCTCTAGAACAGGTAACTAGGAATATCTTAGCTGGAAATTCAAGGGAAGTCACTGCTAGGTAAAATACTAGTAAAAACAACAACAAACACTCCTTGATACAGTGCAACTCGTCTAGGATTTCACTCTTCATGTCTAGCAACCTAGCTCTTTAATTTCCAACTCCAAAATTCTCCAAATATGCTCCAGTATGCTCCATAATTTGTCCATCCTTGTTGTTCCACCCCCCAAGCTCTTCTCTCCTATTCTCTCTTGTTCCTGTAAAAAAATCCTTGTCTAAAACTTCATGTTACTATCCATACAAATTTCCTCACTTTCCCCAAGATAGTTAACTTCTCACTCTACCCAATGTTGATGTACTTTAGCCCCATGCTCTCCAATAAATATGGGATGTGACTCTCACACCCAACCTATGACAGATATTCAATGATTGGGATCTCATACACTCCACTAGAAAAATAAGTTTTCCCCAAAATGATAATAAAATTCAGAAATGTGGTTTTGAATTAATACCCATAAATCATTTCCCTTTGGACCCCTCTTGGAAACTCTCTAGGAATCCCCACCCTCTCTTGTGGATTAATCAACCCCCATCTCTCTCCATATCCTAGCAGTTGGTATCACATTATATTTATTTACAATTCAAAAAATACATTTCACATTTACATTGTTTGGCCATAGCCATAACTATATCTACATTATGCATTAATTAAACTGGGGATTATAGAGGGGATGTTACAGCTATGCCAAAAGAAAGCTTATTCCTACTTTCACCATATCTCGAATTATACTAAAAATCACAACTAGCCATTGAATCAATCCTTGATTGAAGGGTGCTTGTCTTTTAGAACCCTACAATCAAGGATCCTTGTTCACGTGCCTAATTTTCTCTCCTCAATTTGAATTCCCTTAATCAACAAATCAAATGAAGATGTAGTTGATTGAGTGATTTGGATGCTTTGAAAGCTTAGCTCCCTTGGAAATTAGAGAGGAGGCATGATCCCTCTTTTGTCTCATGTGGAGATAATTGCTTGTTGATGTAGATCATCCTTTGGATTTGACCTACTTGTACCAATCATTAGCTCACAACCTCTAGAATCGATAAATCCATAAAAAATCACAATTAAACTAGAGTGCATCACATAAACTCAAAAACTCAATCATTCATAAAATTCAATATGCATAACCCAAGATGTTTCATATTCACCATATTATTTTTACAAGTAAATGCATGCTTTAGTCTTTTAGGTACCAAAATGGGTCATATCAACTAGTAGATGGGCCTTAAGATACTATCATTTAGTGGCCCGTCACCTCTCTCCATCTCGATTCCTATGGAAGACTTGGTTGTTGTGATGGGATATGTTGTTTTGTATTGCATTTCCTATTGAGTGGGTGAATTAGCCCCACCATCACCTCTCCCTTGAGTATTTTCTTTGGGGTTTCACTAGATCATTCTTAATTTCCTTGGTTTGAGATGCCTTGGTTTTATTACTTGTTGTCTCAATTCCCCCAGTTGCTACATTGGTGTTTTTTTTTGCCTTAAGTGTTTTTCTTCACTAGTTTGACCTATAATTTTCTTCTCTTTTCTTGGGATTCTTTATCCTTCTTCATCCTTTCCATAACTTCCTCATAAGTAAGTTCCTACCTCTTGATATCCTCTTTAGGATATTATTCACTAACACAAGGCCATTGGATATCCAAATATGATTGGTGATTGAAAACAACCTTTATTAGATCATGCATTTGAATCTATTAACCTTCCATTTTTGTTTGCTTCCTTTCAAGAAAAAATAGAGTTTGGTAGCCCAAATAAATCTATGGTGATTAGATATGTAGGGAGAAGTTTCTTTTCTGTGGACAAAAAGGATTCATTAACATTGAAAATAGTAGTCTGGTAAGTAATTTCCCTCATCGTGAACCTATCAAGTATACACTTTAACAAAGTGTGGAGGCATTTGTTGCACCATAAATTTTGATTTATGTTGATGCGGTATACAAATACCAACGACCAATGTCTTATGTAAATTTGATTGAATATTTGGATAACCTAGGCATCTTCTCTCAAATATCAACTTGTCTAAGGGAGTGAGAATTGGTCACATATATTCCCTTATTTATATGAGTACTTGAGCTCCCATAAGTCTTGGTAGAATACATGAATCGGATGACACAATCTTTTCCAAGACTATCCCATCATAGGGAATGGATTAGCAGCACAGACAATGTCTAGCAAGAATAAGAACATGTAGAATTTAGGTTGTGTTCCCTCTAGAGAAGACTTAGTTGTGGTTATTATGACAAGTGTGAGGGACGGGATAACAACCTAGTTAAAAATTGTCCCTTCTTCAAGCATAGTGTGTAGCAAATGGACCCAAGGTTCTAAAAAATGGGAAACACCCTTCTCCCTATATAACCTACTGACCAGAGCAACCACATTTATGCATGGCTCTGTAAGGTTAATGGTGGGACAAACCTTGGTAACTCTAGATCCAAACTATCTACCCTTTGTCTAGCATCCATTCATAATATCATGGTAATCATGTTCTTTAGCAAATTTACCCACTAAAATGGTAGTAATGTAATGTGCAACTCTAAGAAAATTTGTAGTAGACACCTAGGTTGGATGTTTCATAGGATGTTATACATTGTCCTACATCATTCATTACCTATATTACCTCCATATAGGTATGAGACACTATCATCTAAATACCTTACAGCAAGGAAAAATAGTTGATTTGATAGCTACAGTGTGGAGCTAAGACCTTTGAACATTATGATTTGTTATGGCATCTTGAAGATACTGATTAGTTGGATTGGTAAAGGCAAGTCTTATAGTCTCGTCTTTATACTTTTGAAAGAGATCCCCATACTCCAGGGCATGGGGGAGACCAATGTAACTAGAAGTATCTGAGTATATGGTAGCCATGCCTTCTTTAAGTTTGGTATCTTTTGCAACAACTACGGGCTCATCTTTTTCTTTTCTCGGGGCGATTTGAATCAATATCTCAATCAACCATTTCAAACAACATAGAAATCATTAGCTTCATTAGCCAATAAAATAACAATGAAAATTCAAACCCATAATTTGAATGTGTGTAAATTCCCTCGAGAAACATCAAAAGTTGAATCCTTGGTTAGGTAAATAATCCCTTGGTGGTCATTTAAATGTTATCACTTCAAATTATTCTCAATTTGTGAGGAAACAACTTGAGTGAGGACTTAGTCTATGGGAATCACCAGTTAAATTAAAAATATCTCCTACAAAATTAGCATAAAAATATAAAAAACACTCAAGATTATTACTTAATTAGACACATGAAGTTTATGGGTTCAAACTTAAAATGCTTCCTACACAATGAGTTGTCAAGTTGATTTAGCTCCACATGGTTCCTTTTACACACAAGTTTGAATTAACAAACAAATCTATGAAGAAACCCCTTGATTCAAACCCTAGGAACACCCATACTTCATACATAGGCAAGAGGAAAATGCAATAGGTGAAGCCATTCAAATGCTTTTCCCATACTTATTAACTAAACCTCACCTGTTCCACTCAATTCGATCATGTGGATTATAAGCCGGGGAATATTCAAAATCTTTCGAAATCGGTGTGGACAGCTTGAATACGAAGTCATGTGAGGATGTTCCAAAGATTACGGAATTGGCAATGGCCCCCATGAGTAGTATTGTCGGGCGCTTTCCGTAATATTTTCGAAAGTTTCGACTTTAACAGCTTTGTCAGAAAGGGTCCGGGCTTTGGAGGAACTTTATTAAAGTTCTGTCACCATTATTCCCATGAAGTATTTGATGGGGAAATGTTATATTGATAGTGTGACCCACCCTCTCTACATGGGTGGGCAGGACAAATTTGGAATATTGGGCCTTTTCAAAACTTCGAAAATGCATAGGTGGACAAGTACAAATGCATAGGTGGACATTTACAAAGTAAATGTTCAGAACTTATTCGAAAGTGTGGTCCCACTTCACTTTGAAATATCAAAAGCTAAGGCTTCGCTAAACTTGTTGAAGAATAAAATTTCCATTTTCATTGAGCTTTGGGGCAATATCATACGTTGGGCTACTTCAAACTTTCAAAAAGTCGAAAAGGGTCCTCATGTATGAGCCATCGGGCTTTAGTGCTTAGGAAAGTAAAGTAAAAATTAAAGGGGTCCAAGTTTCATGATTGATTTAGGGTTAGTTGAGGCTTTTCGCAATACAAATGCTCTACTATGAATTAAAGTTACTATCTCATACAAGTTATAGTTTGTATGAAGCAAGTATTTGTAAAATTGTTTAAAATTGTTCTTTGTAAGGGAATCAATGACTATTAGCAAAATTACTTGATTAACTCATCAAATGTATTAGAAGAATAGATGATGAGGCTAATTTTCTTTGAGTGTGGATTAATGATTCGAGATCAAATCATAATTATAGGGATTATTTGTAATTTGAGGTGAAATGTTTTCTCAATCATGAATTTAGTATCCCTAAGGTGTTTCTTCATTTCTCGTGAGTGTTCATAGCCCCAACGGGATCACCATGGTGTCACAAGCCTTGCTTAACTTCCAATGAGTATCCATAGCATCAACAAAGATATTTGTTTGTCTCCTTAATTGGATGAACTCCCTTTCCCAACACTTTACTTTTAATTTATTTCTTTATCAATCGATGGATGGGGGAAGCAATGACTCTTTACAATATGATAGGGTTGACTATCTTCTGTTGGGATTTATTTGTTGATTTTCCACTCCTTGGTAGTTATAATGTCTCCTTGTGATTTTTAGCCTTGGAGTTTTGACTTCTCACCATCCACAAGGCCAATTATCTTTAATTTGTGTGTATGAATCATTCCAACAAGTTGATTTGTCTACCAAAACTAGTCACCAAAATCATTAAAGAGTTAGCCATTTATAATGTTCCAATCCCAACAACTATTTGAATATTTCTTGTAACCTCAATTATTTTGATTTCAAGACTACTTCCCTTAAGATGACAACCTGATTGAATAATGAGGAGTTTCTTAGGATTTGACCATAATGTGTGAGTGTAATGTCCCCCACCTCTTAGAGAGGTGATGAGGAGACTCAGTGGCCTGGGCACCCCCACTAGGTCATAGTCTCACACTGAAGGGGGGAAAGTCAAAGAAGTTAAAAGTTATATTTTTAAGTTGACTTAAGAAAGGAAAAG
>ML776581.1:4917246-4928844 GCA_009831015.1 Picea engelmannii
TTCACCACGCTGTAGCTTTTCCCTGGTTAACATGCAACTCAAATCCAAACATCAACTAGCTCTGATACCACTTGATCCGTAGGATCTTTTAAATGATTATGGTTGAGTTTTAAACTTGCATGTATAAATTAACCATTTGAGAAATTAATGAAAGAATGAGGAAAGGAGAGGATTATATCATCCAAATACACATATGCAGATCTGAAATGAATAATAGACAGCAAACCATAAGAACGCAGGTTGATAACGGAGTTCGGCACAACTTTTGCCTACGTCTCCGGGCCTTTTCTCTGTGGGGGAGGCTTCTTTATTTCTGCTTAAGTGCTCAAAATTACATCTCAGCAATGCCAAATGGATACAAGACTAATCTGGTCTTGTTGTCCCAGATCTCAAGAACCCTGCAAAAGAAACGGCATGCAAAACTGATGCTCCAAGCTCCCAGAAACGATCCGACATCGTCTTCACCTCAAAGACTTCCCTGCATCAAACTGACTTTGGCTTGGCTTTCCTTCAGCATAACTCTGCTCTGAATGAATGTGTTTGGCCTCAAACAGGCCTGGTTTATATAGGCTTGGAGTTGGTTTTCACATCCCCAACTTCCTCCAAGAATCTGGCCTCCAAAAATGCCCAATATCCCCCAAAAATGGAGAAAATCTGCTAATATTAGGCATAATTAATAATAAAAACCAAATTCCTTAATATAAAAACCCACTTTATAAAACAAATCAGGCATAGCCCCCTTTTTTGGTGTGCGCTCTCTATTTCTGGTCATATGCTCGGCCATGTGGCCACGCGCCTTACGCGCTGGCCCCTGTTCATTGGCCCCAGCTCCTGGGTCCTATGGCTTAGGCATAGGCCGATGGCCCAACAGTTCCCGCGCCCGTCGGTTGGCATCCGGGTCATATGGTAATTGGATATGACCGCGGGTTATTTGTTATAACCGCCCATTGGTTTTAATGACCGCGCGAATAATTATATTGAAACCAACAAACCAATAATGTAGCGCCACATGGTATCCCGTGACTGGGCCACGTGGCGCTTTAAAAACCAACCACAACCTGACACGTGTCAACCTGTGATTCGCCCACGTGTTTGCCAACTCAACTGCCACGTCAATCCTGCCGTACCGCCACGTTGTTGACCATACTACCACCTGTCATCCCACGTGTCTTCCCCGTCAGCGTGCCACGTCAGCTGCTGACGTCATCTTGCCACGTGTCACCCTGTTAGTGGTGACACGTGTCACCTCCGTACTGGTACAACTGTACCTCCAAACAACCAAATTCGCCTGACACGTGTTGCATCCTGGTGATGCCATGTCTCCCCTGTACGGATCTGCCATGTGTCGCCTTCTGAAGCCGCCACATCAGTTGTACGGCCCTGCCACGTCAGCTGTACGGACATGACACGTGGACTGTACGGACTGTACAGTCATCCCCTTTTTTGCCTGTATGACTTTTCGGATAGAACACGATATCTTCTCCATACGGACTCCGTTTGAGAAAGTAAATATACCACTGGAATCAGGAAGACGAGACAGACATAATGGCACAGGTTTCGTCGCATTCTGAGCACTTTCATTTTTGAGAATTTTTCAAGCCCTATCAGGCTTTTGGATCCGATTTCAGATCATTTAGACTCTAAGCTAAAACTAGAAAGGGGAATATGGATCATTGACGCAGAACCCAATGCCACCGTTGATACCTCCAAGCTCTAGCCTGGTGAAACAGATGAGCTAGAAGAAGGAGAATGCCTCTTCCATTCACAGATGCAGGTAAAAGGCACCCCACTACACTTCATCGTTGATAGCGGTAGCCAGAAGAACCTCATCTCAACAGAGGTCATCAAGTGGTTGGCCCTGTCGACAACGCCGCACCCACAACCCTACACCATTGGATGGCTCCGCAAAGGAAGCAATCTCCGCATCAGCCAACAATGTCAACTGTCATACGACATCAAGCCCTTCAAAGACGAGGTATTATGTGATGTTGCTCCTCTCTAAGTTTGTGATGTTATTTTGGGAAAACCTTATTTATGGAAATGTCATGTTGTATATGAGTCTAGGCCTCATAGTGTTATTATTACTTTGAACAGGAAATTGTCCAGGATACCCGAGGCAGTCCCACCTAGTGATATTTCCTTGATCTCTATGAAGAAATGAAGGAAGGTTGTATATCAGATGGGGAAGTTTGTCTTCTTCATGATTCTCTCTTAGAATAAGAGAAAGATCATAGCCACATCTAGTGTCTCTATGGCCAACCTCTCCACATAGCAGAAGCAACTAGATAAGGTCGTGGAAAAATACTCAGATATCTTCTCCTCGCCTATCGGGGTACCTTTGCACTGCCAAGTCAAGCACCCCATCGATCTGACCCCCGACACACTGCTACCCAATGGGCTATTCTATCGTCGCTCTCTGTTAGAGAATGAGGATATCAAGCGAAAGATCCAAGAACTGCTCCACAAGGGGCATATCCATCCCATCTCATCACCTTGCAGGATCTCAATCATGCTGACACAGAAGAAAGATGGAACTTGGCGACTCTGTATTAATTACTGAGCTCTGAATAAAATCACAGTCAGAAACCGGTACCTGATTCCCCGAATTGACGACCTCCTTGATCAACTCACGGGGGGAAAATACTTTAGTAAGATTGATCTGAAGTCTGGCTACCACCAGGTCCCGATAGAACAGACAGATGTATGGAAAACCACCTTCAAGTCAAAGAAAGGCCTTTTTGAATGGTTGGTCATGCCCTTTGGTTTGACAAATGCTCCAGCCACTTTCATGAGGATGATGGACGATATCCTGCAACCATTCACCAATACTTTTGTAGTGGTGTATCTGGATGACATTCTCATTTACAACAAGACTTGGGTCGAACACTTGTAGCATATTCAATAGGTTTTGCACACCCTGCAGCAGCACAAGCTATATGCCAACTTGGAAAAATTCTCCTTCGGCATGGACAGGGCCCATTACCTAGGCCACATAATTGATCAGCATGGCATACATGTGGATCCAGCCAAGATCCAAGTCATCCATGACTGGCCATCTCCAACCACACTCACTGAGTTTTGCATCTTCTTGGGCCTTGCCAATTTATACCACAGGTTTATGTTGGGATTCTCCCATATTGCATGGGCCCTCAGCCAAATAACCAGGGGTGGTGGTAAGGTGAAATTTGTGTGGGGCCAGTCCCAACAACAAGCGTTCGACGATTTGAAGCAACGCTTGTGCTCAGCCCTAGTACTTTCACTACCAGACCTAAAAAAACCCTTTGAGATAGAGACACATGCTTTAGACTATGCAGTGGGCGTCATTCTCACTCAGCACAACCACCTCGTGGCCTATCATAGTGAGACACTATCATATGTTGTCCATAAGTACCCTACTTACAACAAAGAAATGTACTCCATTGTGCAAGCCTGCTCTAGTGGAGACATTACATTCTTGGGAAGGAGACATTCATCCAAATTGAACATAAGCCACTGCAGTTCATGCAGACACAAGGAAAATTGCAGAATGATCGCTATCAAAAGTGGTCCGCATACTTGCAGCAATTCCACCTCAACATCAAGTATAAAATAGGAAGCACCAATCGCGTCGTTGATTGCCTCAACAAACTTCCAGTCGCAACACTCACCACGGTGCTAGACTCCTACGACCATGAGACCTCTGGATGGCCCCAACTCTATGAGATAGACCCATACTTCACCACCACCTACCAAATTTTTGGTGCAAACGAGGTTGTCGATAATTTCCACATTAAGGATGGGTTGTTGTGTCGTCTGGGCCATATCTGTGTTCTATCAAGGGAGCGAGCGAAGCTGATCTAGGAATCCCACTATAGTCAGGTGGTAGGAAACTTCAACATCAAAAAGACAGTGGTGATGCTACAGAAACATTTCTACTGGTCGAAACTTCGACAAGAGGTCAGCAAGTATATCAGGTCTTGCACTGCCTGCGCTATTGCCAAACCAACCACTCAGAAACAGGGCATGTACACCCCTCTTCCTACTCCTCATAGGCCATGGGAATCCATCTCAATGGACTACATGTCGGGCCTCCCATTCACCAAGAGGGGAAATGACTGTCTTTGTGGTTGTTGATTTATTTTCTAAGATGGTGATTATGGTTGCTTGCAAGAAGAACATCATAGCAGAGGCCACTGCCAAGATCTTCTTTGAATGAGTCTGGGTACATTTTTGAATTCCACAAACCATTGTCTTAGACAAGGAGAGTTGATTTCTCATCACATTCTAGTCGACCCTCTAGTCACTACTGGACACCAAGATCACCAAATCCACGACCTTCCACCCCCAGAAAGATGGCCAAACCGAGTTTGTAAATCGAATGATTGTGCATATCCTTCGCTTTTATAATTCAAATCACCCTCGCACATGGGATGAGAGCCTTTCCTATTTCCAACATAGCTACAACTAAGTCGTGCATAGCTCAATCGACCACAACCCCTTTCAAGTGGGGTTGGGATTCCAACCATTGGGTCCCATAGATGTTGCACTTCCCCTTGCGGTCACCTCGACCAAATCATCTCCTGCTCCAACTGAAGCTGACAAAGCCACCCGATTCATTGAGTGGATTCATCACATCCACCAACAGGTTCAGGATATCCTACAGAAGTCCAATGACAAGTACAAGCATCACCGTGATCAACATCGGGTACCACATAAGTTTCTGTTGGGTGACAAAGTTTGGTTGCACTTGCAGAAAGAACGCCTTATAGGACCCCATTGGAATCTTTTCCCACTCCATTATGGGAAGCACACCATCACCAAATCCATGGGGGATAATCCTTTTGAGCTCAACATTCCTCCTTTCCTTGGCCTGCACCCAGTGTTCAACATGGATCTCCTTCACCCTTATTTCCCACCATTATTGGACACCTCAGACGTAGAAGAACAGTCGACACCAACAGAGCTCAAACCCAAATGCATACAATAGGCATACAACGATCAGATTATGGACACACATATCAAGGGAACTCAACAACAAAGGATCCAGCTTTATCGAGTTATCAAAGCAGGGCAACTCCTGCACCAAGGCAAGTGGCGAATTCAACATAAATGTCTTCATCTGATGGGGGAACTCAAAGAAATGGATACCATTTCTTCCTAAGGAGAGAGGACTGATCCAGGTGGATATTGGTGGCCACCCGCCTTTTCCAACTGGCTGAAAACAATTTTCTGGCAATTTTGGCAATTTACTATTTTTAGCAGTTTTAACTTTCGGGGCCATTTTGATGGCCTAAATGAAGGTTTTTAGGGATTGATATTCTCAATATTATCTAAAGGAATCATTGAGCCCTCAAATGAATCTCTTCAATGATACCTTTCCAATGGGCTATCATACGCCTAAAACGGAGATCGTATGCAAACATTACGACCCTAGGAAGTTGATGTGCTAACTTACCCAGACAAGGCCCACATGACTTTTGGCGCTTCATCTCCTAGGGTTAGGTTTTTGGATGTCTAGGGTTTTTGGAATTCATGTTTATTGTAAAAATTCCTTGAGAGCCTCATTGTAATCATCTTCTTGCGAATGAGCGTAGTCATCACATCTCTTCTCAGAGATAAGCCACCACCATTCCAACAAGCTTGTTTCCACTGCATTTTACAGTTTCAACTTATTTCCTTATTGAATAGAAAATCAGTTTTACTGTATCTCTGTTATTTGTGTTAAGCACCTGTTAATAATCTGTAGTCATTTCGTCCTGCTCATAAAATCTGGATCACTATAGAAACTACAAACCAAGAAATATCCAGAGATATAAGAACAACAAAAATGATGTAGAGAAAATAAATTATAATTCATTCTCTCCTTTACAAGAGTACAATGTTGAATATCAAAAGTGCAACAACTATGCCCATAAAACTAGTGAATGTAGATTACCAATGCAATCCTTGAAAACGAGCAACTCTAACAAACAAGATAAGAAGATACGGAAAGAAAAACATATAGAAGAAAAAGTAGCAAAATGTAAAGTGGCCATGTATGCAAAGAATAAAAAGTGTCAGTGATATATTGATAGTGGATGCTCAAAAAATATGACAGGAGATGAAGGAAAATTTATCATTTTGACAAAAAAGGATAAAGGAAAAGTCACTTTTGGAGATAATGTATCTGCCAAAATACTAGAAAAAGGCACAGTTTCTTTGGGAAACAAAAGGAATAAAGCAAAAAATGTGCTGCTAGTAGAAAACATAAAACCTAATATACTCAGTCTAATCCAATCCTGTCATCAGGAACATATACTCATTTTTAACTCCCAAAAATTTGAAATAAGAAAAGAAGGATTAGGAAAATTAGTTTCTATTGCACCAAGAACCTCAAGCAATGTCTATATCTTAGATATTGAGGAAGAAGAAGAATGCCATATGAGTCAAATAGATGAAAGTTGGCTATGGAATGGGAGGATGGGACACTTGATCTTTGATAACCTGATCAAAGCTCGTAAAAATGGAGTTGTAAAAGACATACCAAAAGTCATCGAGCCTTCAGACCCTGATTGCAAACAATGTCAATTAGGGAAGCAAACAAGAGTCAGATTCAAGACAAAAGAGCATTCTACATCAAAACCCTTGGAGATTGTTCACACTGACCTCTATGGTCCCTCTAGGACTAAAATCATACAAGGGGAACACTACTTCATGTTGATCATTGATGAATACACAAGGATGACCTCTAAATAATTCAATAAGTTTTGTTAAGATCATGGAATCAAGATACAATTCACAGCTCCAAGAACTCCTCAACAAAATGGAGTTGTTGAGACAAAAAAAAGAATTGTTCAAGAGGCTGTAAGAACTATGTTGAATGAAGCCAAGCTCCCAGAAAGTTTTTGGAGAGATGCAATACAAACAGTGGTCCACATACTTAACCGATCACAACTGAGAGCTAACCATGAGAAAACACCTTATGAATTATGGTTTGGAAGACTAACACCTGTGAAACATTTCAAAGTCTTTGGAAGTAAGTGTTACATCAAGAGGGATGAAGATAATCTAGGGAAATTTGACTCTAGATCAGATGAAGGTATATTTCTGGGATATTCACCTAACAAAAAGGCTTACAAGTGCTATAATCTAAGATTGCACAAAATAGTGGAAAGTGCAACTGTAATAATAGATGATCTAAAATTGAGAAAAATCAAATCTCAATATGAATAAAAAATTGATGAATGGATAAGAACTAGTGACGATGAAGAAGATGGTGAATCACAAGATGAAGAAGATATTGAATAACTACAAGAGAATGAACCACAAACTATCAAAGAGAAGGGTGAGGAAGAAACAACCTTACCAAAATCACCATCCAAGAAATCAAATTACAGGGGATAAAGAAGCAGGAGTAGAAACAAGAAGGAAACTTAGATCTAATTATGAACATGCAATGATTTTAGTAATAGAACCCAAATGTTTTGCAGAATCCAGCAAGAGTGAAGACTAGATAAAATAAATGAACGAGGAACTTGATCAAATTGAGAAAAATCATACATGGAAACTTGTCCCTAGACCAAAAGACAAGAATGTCGTAAGAACCAAGTGGATATTCAAAAACAAACTCGATGAGAATGGAAATATCATAAATAACAAATCCATATTAGTATGCAAAGGATATGCCCAAGTGGAAGGTATTGACTTTGAAGAGACTTTTTCCCCAGTAGCAAGACTAGAGGCCATCATAATGTTTTTGGCATTTGCATGCTTCAGAAACTTCAAAATTTATCAAATGAATGTCAAGTCAGCATTCCTAAATATAACATTAGAAGACGAAGTATATATTGAGTAACCAGAAGGATTCATATTAACAAAAAGTCGAGACTATGTGTGCAAACTAAAGAAGGCTATGTATGGTTTTAAACTATTGGAAATACTGAGAGGGGGGTCAATAAGTATTTAGAGCAATTCGTATTTTTGAACTTGTACTTCAATCAGATCATATATTCAATTTATATCCAATCAATACTATCCAATGAACAATGAAGAATAGTATAGTAGATACACCAATACACCATGCACAATATATAAGAAGTAATCATGTATTATTGTTCAAAGGAAGAAATGACTTCCAAAGGTAGCTACAAATTCCAAATATAAAGGTAAGGATAAACTTCCAAAAGGAATATACAATCCTCCAATATCAAGAGAGGTTTTACCTCTCCATCCTTGCCCCTTCCTTCCACCCAAGAATATATGAGAGATAATAAAACTTTACATTAAATTATCACCATCAACCAACCATCACATAGAACCCGATAAAGCTTCATGAGATTTCTTCAACTTCTGAAATTATTCACTTCTTGGAATACTCTAGTCTTGTAGATAACATTACTCAATGTATTCTTTGAAACTCCTCCAATTTTCACTCTTTGAATCCTCCCAGAAAATGAGTTATAGAGAAAATGGTAGACCTTATTCAATTTTGGTTTATTTAGGAGATCGAACTTGTACATAATTCCCCGTGCTCAATATTTAACATCAAATTATAAAATTAGTACAAAGCAAACTACAACCCGTACTCTTTCCAATTCAATTGGTCTCACTTCATTTGGATTCTCTATGAAGATGTTATGACTGTTTTACCCGGAACACTTGTTTATGACTAGCTTCAGGACTAGTCAAAAACCCTATCTTCCACAGAGTGTATATCCAAAATTATAGCGAACAAAGAGCTGAAATTTTTATCACAGGTACCTCAATATGTCTTCTCAATATCCTCCTAATTTCACCATATGAATCATTCTAGAAACAAAGTTACAACGAAAATGGTAAGATGACCTATAAATAACATACCTTAGAACACATCACCAAAAGACTTCATCCTCCCTTATTCGGCCTTCTTTGATTCAGATTTCCTCATAAATTCGACCTGTATCTCCTTGTTCATTAATAAACTTGTGTGTTTTGAAAAATGAATGTATAATGAGATGTATTTATACTCTTTATGTCACTTCCTTTTAACATTAGAGCCAACATATAGTTTCTACTTCAATTCACATTGTCATCTTCAAAAATTCATTTCTCCTCAATCGTGAGGATCCATGTGATGTGCCACATACCACCGAAAGTGGCATGACTTATACTATCCATCCATGGGTGTTGTATCTGCATGTGTAATTTCCTTTATGTCTATCTACTTCAATCAACTGTAGGGTCCAAAATCCAATTGTTAGGGTTGACATCAATGACAACAACCAATCTTCCAACAATCTCCCCCTTTGTCATTGATGGCAACACTCATGCTCCCCCTATCATCATGATCCAAATTTTGCTCCCCTTTGACATCAATGGAAAAGGGTGGGGTTTCTCCCCCTGAGTTCAATGGCATAAGGTGACCTTCTTTTTTGGGGTTGTTACCCCTGAACATGTGGCACTCAATAATACTTCATCCTTATTTTTGGTCTTTGGGGATTTTTCTTCCTTGGAATCCTTTTGTGTGTCTTATGTCTTCTCTCTCTTCTTCATGTATAGGATGTATATTTTGTTCGGTCTTATTGTTGCAGTTGCAACCAATCTTCCTAAGTTCTTTTATCTGATTTTACATTTTCGGGAATCAAACATAAGAGTGTATCCTTGATCACATATTTTGCTGACATTGAGGAGATTATGCTTCAGATCTTCAACCAATAAGACTTTTCCTTCTTTTAAACTTTCACTTCCAAGATTTACAGTTCCTTTTCCAAGTATTTTGGTAGATGAGCCATCTCCAAATGAAACATTTCCATCCTTTTTCTTCAAGCTGACAAGTTTGCTTTGATCTCTGGTCATATGATATGAGCACCCACTGTCTATGAACCATTCATCTTCTTCTTTGCATTCTTTAGTGACCAATGTTATTCAGAAGTTTTCATTGTGTGGAATTTTTTTCCTTTTCCATGTAGTTGGTATAGGGACATTTGGCATAGGATTATCTTCCTTCATCTCTCTGCAATCTTGTGTCTTGTGACCAAGATTATGTCACTTGTATCATACAATATTTTGATCCATTAATGGATCAAATGGATTATAAATTATGTTGATAGTTCTACGAACATTTCCATATCTACTATTTTCTCCATTCATGTAGCTTGTGTAGTTATGTTGGTTGTGGAGCCTGATTATCTTCCTGATTCAGAGGTCTTTTACTTTTAGCCGTGTTTATACCCTATGAATAATTTACACCCCAGAAGTATGTACACTCTTCCATGTGGGGGAGTGCAGAGGGGGGGTACCCCCTCTGCGGGGTCCAAGGGGGCTATCCCCCCGGTTGGGGGGTCTAGGGGAAAGCAAGGGTTCGGGGGCGAAGCCCCCAAAGGAAAAATTGCCTTGTAAATGTATATTGTAATTTCATTGTAAATCTGGACCGTTCATTATAAGGTCGCAGATCTAACGATAGAGATTATGTTAGGGTTTTTTTCCCTAGAAGGCAATCCTCTTTTATGAGGGAAATTTATTGCGGCTATGGTTGATGGCGAATATTGTATTATGAGATATGAGACTGTGAGAGAAAGAAGAGGAAGTTACAGCGGGTTTGTTGTAGGTTGTATCCCTTCATATGATGGCTAATAATAAAGGAAGGAACTGGCAATTTCTCTGGTGGACATAGCCCACACTAGGTGAACCATGTAAATCTGTGTCTCTATTGTATTGTGTATCTTCTGTGTTTTGTTTCTGCATTTGTTTTATTTTATTGCTCCACGGTCCTATTTTTCTAACAACTGGTATCAGAGCGAAAGGTAACTCGCAGGAAAAGAGCGTTCCTGGTTCGAGTGGGAGCAATGTCGGAAGATGGAAAGTTTAGGGTCGAGAAATTTAACGGCCAAAACTACCAGTTATGGAAGATGCAGATGGAAGAGTATTTATATCAGAATGATCTATTCCTACCATTGGGCAGAATAGCAAAGAAGTCGGTGGCTACGAAGGACGAAGAATGGGAGATTCTTGAAAGAAAGTCTCTAGGAACGATATGGCTGAGCCTGGCAGCATCGGTGGCTTTCAATATTTCCAAAGAAAAGACAACGAAGAGTTTGATGGATGCATTGGCCAAATTGTATGAAAAACCCTCAACGTCCAATAAGGTATTTCTAGTGAAGAGATTATTTAATATGAAGATGTCGGAAGGTGGGTCTATTGTAGATCATTTAAATGATTTTAATACGGTTACTAATCAACTAAGTTCTGTAAAAGTGGACTTTGATGATGAGGTCAGGGCTCTTCTAATCTTGTGCTCATTGCTAGAAAGATGGAATGGCTTGGTCATGGCTGTAAGTAACTCTGTCTCTAGTTCAAATACTTTAAAATTTGATGATGTTGTTGGTGTTATCCTTAGTGAGGAAATACGACGGAAAAGCACATGTGAGACATTAGGAAATGCGTTGAACATGGAGAATAGGGGAAGACAAAAGGATAGAGGAAAGGGTTTCGGGAACCGTGGGAATTCTAGGAAGGGAAAATCCAAATCCAGACTTGGAAAGATAGAGTGTTGGAATTGTGGGAAGAAATGACATCTGAAGAAAGACTGCAGAGCTCCAAAGAAACAAAGAGATGGACAGCAGGAGAGAAATCAGGAAGCAAATGTAACAGGTGATGTGTTAC